>CAWUFW010023676.1:0-71621 GCA_963921515.1 Calotriton arnoldi | reverse complement strand
AAGCAGGTCTTAAGTTCCTGCTGCTAACGCGCCTTATTGCATGTTTTGGGCCCGCAACGCCGATCTGGCTGGTCGTTGTGAATTTCGCGAAGTGGTGTTATCGTGAGTTTTTGCACGGGAACGCCTACTCTGCATATGATTAGCGTTAGTTGTCACTGTCAGCCTTGGCGATGTTTTAAGCGGCAGCTATCGCAGGTAAACTGACGATATGGGCTGTTAGCGCAGGCTTGTGAATAGGGCAATAAATCTATCACCACTTTCGTGTCGGTAAAGTGCCGCTAAATCGGCGATGAGTCCTTGAGAATATGCCCCATAGTTTTCATGTACAACAAATGACCATCTGTTATCTTGTGATCTCTTTGGCCCAGAGTGTTCAAAATAACATAGACGTATAACGTTTGTCCCCACATAGATACACACTCATGCATGCAAGCACACAGGCATACCCACATACAGGCACACACACACTAATATTAAATCAAAACAGCACATCTGGTTTGGAATGTCTTCCTTAAGGATCGGTTTATTGTAATTTACGTTGCTGGCAGCCTCCGTATTTAAATATGATGTACTCTGAAGTGTTTATCATTTTGACCATTTATAGAGTTTTTCTGATAAATAAGGTTCATGTTTACACTTTCCAAACAATGATTATAAAAAATATTCCAGTTCTTCAAGGTTCTTCTTTGGTGTAAATTCAAGGCTTTAATTGTAGTAACATTTTCGTGTTTAGTAATTATGTAATTAGGCCTGTTTTATACATTTTAGGCTCCTGAATATTCTTTAGTAATATGAATTTTATTCCCAAAATATTTTAAACAACGTGTTGATGGTTGTGCAGAGACAACATGTAGCCCTCTTTTGCACAGATGCAGTAGTAAATATCCTTATCTTACAAATGATTACTTGCTTGCTCTGACAGATGTTTACAAAGTTTGTCTATGTTGGTTTCCGTGTTTTTATTTGATATTTTTTATTACACCAAAACAACAAACGACAATAATAGTTCATAGGGTCATTACAACCGAACAAATAAATGACTACCCTTGCAATTTGCAAAGGACATCTTTTAATCCAATGTGTACTAGAGGGTGAATAAATATCAGTAACGCCCATAAGAAAACAAGATAGAGGGAGAAACGGTAGAAAGAAAAGAAAAAGAGGAAATAAAATAAAGATAGGCCTGAAAGGAGTCCATATGAAAAAGCGAATTACTATATGTACAACAATCAATATAATCTCAGTTTACATATAAATCCAAATACTACACTAAATGGCTTTGCAAACCTAAACGTTTACTCGTTTTTATAGATAGATGATTTGCCAGTGCTGCTGGCTACACAGAGCATGAATAGATTCTTCAGTGTTTGGTCATCTATTATTTTCCAGACTAATAGAATAATCTTTTGGCTACCACTGTGGACCTCCATATGAACTGCTTTTGAGTACAGTTGAGAGATGGCAGCTGCTTGTCATAGTTTAAAGTATGAGATGCTTGGTTGCATTTCTTGATATGCAATCCCGAGGGGATTCACTTCACAGTCTCTAGCCAAAATTTAGAAGCCATCACACAACGATAACATATATGTGTTGATGTACTGTTTGTTCCTTTATAGATCCGTCTAGCATGACCTACTTTTTTAAATCTTCTTAGTCTCCTTATATTTGCTCTACATAAAATATTAGATTCTTTGCACATTTTTACCATGTTCAAACTGTTGAAGAGATCTACGGGTGCTTTGTGATATGTACACATTGAAAACTTAATCTATGTATCCAGTTGCAGCCAACACAAGTTGTAAAATGACTGAAAGCGCAGGGTTCAAAAGCACATTTGGGCCTATCAGGCTTCAACGTGGTTCTACGCTGTCTCCTATGGGCCTTAGTTCTCATCTGTGTGGATCTTCATACAAGATTTGTGACAACATGTAGGAACTGGATTAGCATGGGTGCCAATGCTGGACTTTGGCATGTAAAAGCATGTATTCCATCATACAGATTCTTGTGGGAGTCTGCTCTAAATATAGCAGGTTATGCGCATGGAGTTGTGATATCCATGCAAAGAGTAATTTTTAAAACGAACAGCCATGTTTGGGCATGCAAGACTTGAATTTAGTAATGAGATGCCGGGATACGGCTGATATTAATGGACTTGGCATAGTCTTCCAGGGAACGCCAGATAGAACCTGTAAAAAACTGGCCCTGTAATACTTGCGTTACCAGTCTTACTAGAAGTTTCAGTTGTATTTGCAGGCCAAATGGAGCTCCTGAACCCCTAAAATAAAGCAGAGAGATGCTAGACGTCCACATGCACGCTACTTTGATTTTCTAAAGATCTGCAGGAGAGAGCAGAACTCAGAAGGCAGTTTAGCAAATTATTATAATTATACAGTCATGTAAATTTCATGTGGGTGAGGAGATTGAGAAATGTAGGGAACTTATGACAAATGCAAACTATTTGTCTCATATTTAGGATCTGACTTTGCTGGCGCTTTACACAGCTCAGTGGTCCTACTAATATGTTTACAACTCTCTAGGCATTATAAATGCACTGGTCTGTTACTGTGTCTGTAGTGCTGTGGACACAGAAAACTACTGCATATGATCCTGTGTGCAGAGCAGATGATAATATTTTTGCTATGCTTCTCACTCTAAATTAGTTAGATTTGTGAAAGTTGCTCAATAATTCTAAAGCTCAGGAAAGAGAGAGTATCATGTGTGGAATACGTTTGGTGCAAGGAAATGTTCCCAAACCTCAGAGGGAGGAACACAGTAACCTCTGGTCTGATATCCTAAAAATGGATTGGACTGTGTTTTGAAACAAGCAATTCATGTAGCGTAAATTTGTTCTTGATGTGTGATTCAGGTATCTAGGGGCACATTGGGTCCCGAGAATAAAGCCAGGGCTGTGGGTTGCTCTTCAGAACAGTAGATTTGTTTGCAGATTTTAGTACAGTGTGCTGTTGAGCAAACCTATTCAATGCAAGCTTTAATGTGGGTGGACAATTGTGGAATGTGGGATGGTTTGATGAATGCACTGATGTTGTTCATGAGAGTTCAAGTAGTCCCCATGCAGTCGCGGGCTACTGAGCTCGAGCTTTGATAATTGGAGTAATTGTTTACTGATGTCCAACCCAGCAATTGGACCCCACCATAGGGTAAACCCACTGTGCTACTGGATTCCAAACTAGATTGCCAAGAACTCCAGTGAAACTCAGGTTAGTGGGGCAGGGCAGTATAAAGTTTACTCATTCAAGTGAGGAGGGTTAGAAACTCAGAAGCATGTTGAAACAGTAATAGCATTCAAAACGTTTACAACTTATGTTAGTGCTTTGCTTTGTGAAATGAAAAGTACTTAAGTGCACTAAAACTATATACTGTTTGTAAGATCAAGGTATACTAAGAATACAAGAACTCACTAACTCCTTCCTAGCTGGTGATCTGAGTCCAAATGCTACACTAGTAATCCTGCATTAAGCACTTGAATTGCCAATGCCTTAAATGGGGACAGAAAACAGGCACTGATAGGTAGACATGCAATGCACCATCCCTGCTTCTCCGCCAGCCCAGGCTGCTACACTTTAAGCAGGCATGAATCTTGGACTTACTTTGTTTTGACTTGTGTCCCATTCAAAATATGATCGACTTCTTGCACGGTTTTGATGCATCTACATCAAAACATGCTCAGGCCCAAACCGATGCCCTACCCCCAAAAATATTAACAGCAAACCACACTCTTAAGAGTCTTCATTTAGATAAATATGAGACAGATTATTATTACTACCTGTAATCAGATGTAATAGAAACAAAAGCTAGAGCAAGATTATTCAATACATGGGGATAACGTATCACTTCTTAAAAGATCAAAAGATGACATAAAACTGTATATGTTTGATAATGATTGTATCTAATTTATTGGTAGCCCCATGTAATGAATAGTCTTTATCTACCTTTTGTTTCAACTACATGTGATTGGGCAGTAATATTAATCTTAATATTAATCTGTCTCATATTTATCTATAACAAGATCCTCAGGGGTGTGCTTTGTTGGTAATCCGTTCATGACCCACCCCTGCAGGCAGAGTGGGTAATCCTTCTGTAATGTTGACTGCTCCCTAAAAGGCAAAAACAGTGCTCCCAAAAGCTAGGAAAGCTGAAAAGACACAAACGGGGAAGGTGACGATAAAAGGTGCAATGTCCTGTTCCCATTGACTTACACACCGACAAAGGCCACAGGAGATCACTGTGGTAAGGACTACAGCGGATTCAGGTGACCATGAACTAGAATCCCTGCACTTTTCGAAAGGTGTCTTCTAAAGTGCAATCTCTCTGGAAGTGGCAGACTCAGTAAGAATTTTTCAACAACAGGGGTTTCCATAGTAGTGTTGGGGTCAGGAACAAAGGAGACACATCAGACAATGAAGCCATTAACAACTCTTACCCTGTGCCAAGGGCCATATTCCACCCTCCTGCACCACAGTTAAACAACCTCATGTTCTGGAGGGGTGCAGACATCACCAGGTCTCCTAGAGGTCCTCAAGAACCATGTCTAATGCACTTCTTCCAGGTAGGTTCACCTCTGTAGAATGCTATTCAGCATCTTCTCTCAAAGGAGGCAGGATCCTGTAACAAAGTATTATTCTGGTATTTATCCCAAAAGCAGGACTATCAGCTATGTTGTGCGGCTCCTATAATCAAATCCTACATGTCCACCACATGATCAAATCATGCCAGGGTAATTGGCAACATAAGCCTCTCCTGGGCTGGTTTCAACTGGCCCAGAGACAAATGCACAGTCAGCCCGAACAGCAAGCCTAAATCCTTCAATAAGAGAATGCAGATTAGGCAGGTAGAAGCTGCTGAGATCAACATTCTTCAAAGGGAAGAGTTCTTGGATCCCTTCCATAGACAATGTAAGACCTCAGATCTCAGACCTCAGAGCTCAGACCATAGAGCTCAGTGCATACAAAGGCTGTGCACCAGTGGCATCGGGATCCTGTTGCAAAGCCCATCATCACCTTAGGTTTCTGTATGCACATGGTATCCAAAATAAATTATTTGATGTTCTGTCACTAGATACACCAAGCATACATATCTTTCCATACATATCCCAATATTAAAAAGACTGGTTTAAGGGGACTAGCAGTCCCATAATAAACAGCAGCATCACCCACTGCTCTTGAATCTCAGCCCATGAGTCCATGTAACAGGAGTCCCCCTGATGGAGCTCATATGATTTTTGGGAACACTGGAGAAAAAGATGAAAATTGCATTGACTGCGAGGACCAACAACACAGGGCTGCAGAACACGCTTGTCAGATATATGCTGAGGGCTTTTCATCACAACATAGTTTTATGGAGAAAACATAATTTTGCATATGGAGGTCGACTCACCATTTCAGCTCACCTTTGCCTTTCATTTTAATATGACAAAATTTGCATAAGTTACACTCTGCAATATGTGACTGCAATATTTTTAGTCTAGTACAAATGAATGCATCCCATTGGCACAAGGTATTCTGATCACAATTCATGGTGGTTCCACAGGTGACAGAAGAAACTGTGTGCTGATTTATAAATTGAAGTGCATCTCATATCAGACACCTCACAGCCATGGTACATACACAGCACAGCCATGCACGCAAGAACTACAATATATATAGGGGCATATTTACAAGCCCCTTGCGCCACTTTTGCGCCGCCGTTGCGTCACGCATGTGACGCAGCGGCGACGCAAACCATGCGCCGCGTTGCGCTATATTTACAACGTGACGCATCTAGGGAGATGCGTCACATAGTAAACCCCTGCGCCACATGAAACCTGCGTCAGGTTTCATGTGGGCGTACCGGCGCAGGGGGGGGCGTTCCGGCGCAGGAACGCCTCGGAAAAGTGACGTAGTGAAATCTACAAGATTTCACGCAGTCACTTTTCCGACGCTGCTGCCTCAAATCCTTACGCCTGCTTCAAGCAGGCGTAAGGATTGACGCACCATGTTAGGGATAGGGAAGGTTGGAACAGTGCTGGAGTTGCGTCGCGCTTGCGACACAACTTCAGCACTGTGCCAACCTTCCGCCGGCAGATGTGTCACGCATCTGCTTATCCTTGCGCCACGATGCGCCGCATTGTAAATGCGGCGCATCGGACGTGGCGCAAGGGTAAACTTGCGTGACGCATTTTCCCTGGCGCATCCCTGCTGATATGCAGGGATGCGCCGGGGAACGTAAATATGCCCCATAGTGTTTAGCACACTCATTTCCATCTTTGACTTCCTGGACTGCAGAATTTGTGCTTTCCTGTGCCATCCACTGATTCTCTTTAACATAGAGGTGTAAGCTGAAGCTTCATGTCGTTGGTTCTTAAAGCAATTCCACTTCTGCTTAATTCACAATTTTTGTTGTGCTTGTAAATGGCATGTACACATACAAAAACTGATAGTCGACTGAGACTTCACAAGTCCTGATTCACATAATCATAACAAGTGGACACTATGCCCAGATATTGTATTATCTACAGCAAACAATCTGCAACAGTTGTGAAGTATTGATTGGAGTAGATTTATGACGACAGGTGGGAAAGTGGGCATTGTTGGGTGGTTGCCCAGTAAGAATGAGAACACCCAAACTTGTATATTGTAGTGTTCTCTAACATTTTGCAGTATGTTTCCAGGGGCGTAGCTTAGTCAGTAAGATTGGGGGGATGTGAGCTTCAGATTTCCCAATAATCTCGTTGGCAAATCTTGTTAAAATACAACATATGAGAAGGAGCGCATGAGGGGGGTTTTAGTGGCAGTGGAAAAGGAAAGGAGTGTTGATTGTTAGGGGCACTTAAAACACAATATTCTGTCAACTGATCAACATTTTTCAAGGCCATCAAAACAGGAACGAGAGTGTGTGTATTTGACAATGTGGGCATGCAAAAATTCCAGGTGAAACCTGACAGACACTTCACAATACACACCTGAAAGCCCTTGTACCCAACTATTTACTACAGAATACATTTTTAGAGGGGGTCTAACACCCCAAACACCCCCCCCTGAAATTATGCCCTGTATGTTTCCCACCATGAAAACACAAATACAACCACTTCCTCCCATTAAAGCTTTGAGGAAGTGGCTTTCCTGGTTGGGATATCAAAGACTATACCACATTCAGAGATGGACAGGCTTTATCCCACTGGGTATTTCCTAGGTGGGCTGGAGCCCCTAGAGGCCAGTTTTGAAAGCCCATGGTGTTGCCTCTGTCGCATTCCCCTGCTCACCGAGGTTAATTGCAACAGGCAAGGGAAGGCTTCAAGAAAGAGAGAAAACAGGGGAAATGGAAGGGAAGGGGAAGGCAGAGCGAAAGCTACCAGAGAGGGAGAAGAAAGAGGATGGATGAATGGAAAGAAAGAGGTTGCACAGGAGGTGAAGGAAATGGGACTTGTGTGTGCATTTTTGCTGGTGCTGCTTTGGTTCCCCATGTCCATCCCTGACCACATTCTGCACATAGGTGTTGCCTCGTAGCACTAGGGCTTTCTCATTGGGAAACACCTTCACTGTAGAGAAAAAAAAATACAAAGAAAAAAGTGTGCTTTTGAAAATTTCAGATGGACATCCACTGGATTTTATCCCTTTGAGAAATCCACTAGGGCTAAATTATACCTGGAAGGCTAGGAGTAATAAGCGAATTCCGTAGATTAAATAGCATTCTCTTAAAGTATTTCCAGCCTAAAGGCTTACATGTTGGAAATAACGATGAAAAGAGTTTCTTATTGTTCTGTGAAATTTCCCTTAGCGATATAGTTAGGGATGCAATTTGAGTAAGCTTTCAAATTCAAATTGTGTCCTTCTGTAACGAAACTGGTGCTCATGTAAAGCGCGCTGATACTCGATGTCTCGGGTCTAGTTTGCGCTATATAAAACTCTGTAAAAAAAATAAAATTCAAGGGCATATTACCAACGTGATTATCTCCGCTTTAGCGGGACTTTTTCCCGCTAAAGCGGCGATAATTCAATCGCCCTATTAGCAAGCTGTCGCTAACTGCTGTTAGCGACAGCTTCTAGGCGATAGCGACCGGGTTGGGTGCCGCTTTGCATGCCAGCGATATTTATCGCTAATGGCATGCAAAGTAGGCGTTCCCAACCTAAAGCGACTGGAAACAGTCGCTAAGGTCACTATCGCCTATTAGCGAGGCAGGGGAGGTGATTAGCGAACCAGCGCTAAACACGTTTAGCGCTGGTTTGTTAACGCCTGGTCCAGACCTGACTTAGCCATGTAATCCAATGGGAGGTGGATTACATGGCTAAATCCCCCTCGCCCTATCACCAAGCTAACACTGGTCACAGTGTGAATATCGCTTGTTTTCAAGCGATATTCACACTGTTCTCCAGGGTTTCTATCGCATTGGAGATAAGCGTTGCTGATAGCACGCTATCTCCGCGATAGAAACCTGCGATAGCCGGCGATAATTATCCTAGCGCTAAGTGCGCTTAGCGATAATTAGCGCCAGTGATTGCTAATAGGCCCCAAATTCAATGTAGCACACATGTATTTAGAATTTTTTCTGGCTGGTTCGTAAATCTGCCTTTTGTGTTTACTACCAGTGGGACATAGTATTTCACTTTACTCTTGTAAACAACCACGGGCTTTTACAATTTTCCAAGCTTCATTTTATACGGCAATGGTTGAAATTTGTCATGCGGATTGTTAGCTTGAATATTTTATATTCTGTGCGCTATTCCAGCACAAAGGGCAAATTAATCCAGTCTTTCAGTCAACATTATTTCTCATTAAATGCTACTGCAGGTAAATTAGTGCAAATGTAAACTATTCTTTTTCGTGTGACCTGAACTTTTGTGCATAATAGCTCCATTGTAGAAGTACATCATGTATTTATGTATTGATTTGACTTTTTTTGTAAACCCTCTCCAATTTAATAAACTGGAATATTGCTGCAGTCCTTTGCTGGCTAACCATATTGCTGAATTAACCTTTACATGGAAACAGCTGCGCCGAGGAGTAATGTGATATATTCCTAGGTGCGTGCAGTAACAATGGCTCCAGAACTACTTCATACATATTAATGTACATTAATGTACAACATCAGCTGCAATTTGTGTTTTTTCTCCTTGCTGTAGCACCAGTAATTGGTGCGACTTGTATTAACTATTCGCACGCATATTCCTCTCTCGTAGAACATTAGAGAGAAAGTTTCTTGCCGCACATGTGAATGTTTTTGGAATAATATGCATGCAAGAACCGCTCAGCGTTTGCTGGGATGCCAACTCGAAGTAGTTTTAAGTCCTCGGGGCCTACTCGCTCAATATATGTAAATATGGACTTTTATATTTATGTCCTAAAACTGTACATTTTCAAAAATCATAGTAAATAAACATCGAAATCTACTCAAAAGTTAGTTTTCCAGACATGGTTCAGTGTTCCGGGCATGTGGACTGTCCAAACAGTGGGCAGTCAACTGTGGTACACAGGGTGTAAATATGCAAAAACAATTTTCGACGTTTATTTTCTTCACAAAGAAAAAAAATGTTCCCTGTGGAGCATCTCTTTTCCTGTCCCTCAACACCTGAAATATACGGTGTACTCATTGCTTTCTCATTACAGAAAAGAGATTCCAAGGTTTCAAGATACTTGAAAAAAAATTGTGAATACCCACAAACTAACAATTTGTGGGTATTGTCGGCATTTTTAGAGGGCAAGACACTAGGAATGCCATTCTCTCTTCCCCATTGGTCTCCCTCAAATTTATATCTACCCAAACAGATAAAAATCAAACATATTGGGGATCCTCCACAGGAAAAAGCTATTCTGATGTTGGAACTGGCCACTCATACTAGACATTTTTTCCAATATTTATTTGCAGCCTGCTTTCTCACTTTAAAATTAACATCATCAGAGTCAAAATTACATTAAACTAATGCCCAAAAATAATGTCAACATTATGGTCACCTTTTCCCCAATTTCTGGAGAGGATATATCCAAAATAACAAAAGCATTGAAATCCATTAGTAACTTCCAAGGCATCTATGATAAACCGTAACTTTGATCTTATACAAAATTGTGTGGTAACTTGGCTGTGTCTGATGCAGCGCGCGCAACGAAATTCGTTTAATTTATTTATTTGTTTACTTACCTCTATTCGGCTGTATTCCATACTTTTCTACCCCCCACCCTGCCCCTCCCCCGCCCCACGTCACCGCCCGGCAGCACTCCCACCACGGGCCGCTACTGGTATAGAAGCGAGGGTGGAACGCATGCGCATAGAGGCAGAATGACGGATGCGAGTAAGAGTGGAGTGTGGAATCTTTCTTCCTGGATGCGGCATGTCGGATGTGAGTGAGTAACTGTTTGAATGAGAGTTTGACTGAAAATATAAGAGGCTGCAATTCGGTTGCTTCTTTATTTTTACAGAATAAATTGATCTTTATCTGCGTATAAATCTCCCGTTCAATCAAAATGCCTGGTGTCCGCTGATACACAGAATACTCACAAAGGTTGTAGTTCTCAAACAAATAAAAATTGTCAGTATTGAAAAAATCCAATATGCACCCCAACCCACGAGGTATTTCCAGCTTAATTTTTCAATCTAACTTGGCTCAAAAAAGCGGTTGCGGATTGTGTTTCAAATTAACTGATACAATACTTACATGAGAATCAGCTATTTGTTAAGCATCAATCGGGATTCGATCTGGTTTCGGTACCTATTTGTATTAGAAAGCAGTCATGACATCTTTGGTGAGGGAGACTAAAGGTTTCTTGTTTTAATCAGTTTGGATTTTTGACAACTTCCTGATGTTGAATCGTTAGAAAACAGAATGCCCTATTATTTAAAGGTAATCTTCATTACTCCTGGTCCTGTTGTCCTCGTCCCATTTCTTACAAAGTGGAGATGACCATCTCCACAACAGAAAAAAAGAACAGGAGAATGCTGGGACACCTAACCCCACCCCCTCCCATTGGAGTAGATAGGCTGTACCTACCCAGCATTCCACCTGAACTATCAAGCCACCAACAGGAAGGCCGGCCAAGAGGGAGGGGCGTAAGGAATGGGACGAGGACAACGGGACCAGGAGTAATGAAGATTCCTGGTAAGTAATAGGGCATTACCTCCCGGGCCCTTCCAGTCCTTGTCCTATTCCTTACAAAGTGGACTACACCAAAGGCAGAAACCCGGCCTTCCAAACTCCCACGAACACCAGGACACCACACGAAAGCAGCATCCCAAAAAAGCAAATGGGAGAACTACAGGAAAAAAACACAGGCAGGAGCGCATAACCCGCAAAGCCCCTAAACAACAACAGGGCCAAATCCCCCAAAACAAGCAGGAGACGACCATGAAGAGCAAAACAAGGAGCCAAACCACGGAGCTGCCACCCAATGGGCAGACAACCCACACGGGGAACACCTCCGAACCAACCACAGAGGAGGAGAACCCAACAACAAAGGACCAGAGACCGTCCCCACCGGAAGGACAGCGACGAGGCCACCCACAGAAGAAGACCCAAGGCAACCTTTGTCATTGTCATTGTCAGTGAAATTGCTCTCCCACCCTCGCAGCTCCACCATTGTGAGGCCTGCCCCTGCACTCTTGAGTGTTGGTGATCAAGGCCCTCCTCCACCCGCAGGTTTCCCTGCGCCTCATCCCTGGTGGTCCAGTGGACCTCTGTCTCCTTCCTCTCACTCTGCTCTTTCACTCGTTTGCACTTGTTTTTCTACCCTTTTTATCTTTCACCTTTCTGCACTTTTCTGCATCTCTGCTCTTTTGTGCCTTATTTCTGCTCATTTTCCCTTTCTCTCGCTCTGCTCTTTCACTCAATTTCACTCGTTTTTCTACCCTCTTTTATCTTTCACCTTTCTGCACTTTTCTGCATCTCTGCTCTTTTGTGCCTTATTTCTGCTTATTTTCCCTTTTTTCTTTATCCCTTATTTCCTCCCTTTACCTTTCCCCGCCGCTGCTGCCCCCGTGGCCCCTCCCCCCCAGCGCGACCGGCCCAATCCAGCTGCCCTCCCCGCTCCCGCCTCCCAGCTGTCCAGCCCTCCCCGACCCCTACTTAATGGCGGCCACTGAAGGGACAGGCGAGCAAGACCACTGACTCATTGTCAGTGAAATTGCTCTCCCACCCTCGCAGCTCCACCATTAAGTGAGGCCTGCCCCTGCACTCTTGAGTGTTGGTGATCGAGGCCCTCCTCCACCCGCAGGTTTCCTGCGCCTCATCCCTGGTGGTCCAGTGGACCTCTGTCTCCTTCCTCTCACTCTGCTCTTTCACTCGTTTGCACACGTTTTTGTACCCTTTTTATCTTTCACCTTTCTGCACTTTTCTGCATCTCTGCTCTTTTGTGCCTTATTTCTGCTCATTTTCCCTTTCTCTTGCTCTGCTCTTTCACTCGATTTCACTCGTTTTTCTACCCTCTTTTATCTTTCACCTTTCTGCACTTTTCTGCATCTCTGCTCTTTTGTGCCTTATTTCTGCTCATTTTCCCTTTCTCTTGCTCTGCTCTTTCACTCGATTTCACTTGTTTTTCTACCCTCTTTTATCTTTCACCTTTCTGCACTTCCCTGCATCTCTGCTCTTTTGTGCCTTATTTCTGCTTATTTTCCCTTTTTTCTTTATCCCTTATTTCCTCCCTTTACCTTTCCCCGCCGCTGCTGCCCCCGCTGCCCCTCCCCCCAGCGCGACCAGCCCAATCCAGCTCCCCTCCCCGCTCCCGCCTCCCAGCTGTCCAGCCCTCCCCGACCCCTACTTAATGGCGGCCACTGAAGGGACAGGCGAGCAAGACCACTGACTCATTGTCAGTGAAATTGCTCTCCCACCCTCGCAGCTCCACCATTAAGTGAGGCCTGCCCCTGCACTCTTGAGTGTTGGTGATCGAGGCCCTCCTCCACCCGCAGGTTTCCCTGCGCCTCATCCCTGGTGGTCCAGTGGACCTCTGTCTCCTTCCTCTCACTCTGCTCTTTCACTCGTTTGCACTCGTTTTTGTACCCTTTTTATCTTTCACCTTTCTGCACTTTTCTGCATCTCTGCTCTTTTGTGCCTTATTTCTGCTCATTTTCCCTTTCTCTTGCTCTGCTCTTTCACTCGATTTCACTCATTTTTCTACCCTCTTTTATCTTTCACCTTTCTGCACTTTTCTGCATCTCTGCTCTTTTGTGCCTTATTTCTGCTTATTTTCCCTTTTTTCTTTATCCCTTATTTCCTCCCTTTACCTTTCCCCGCCGCTGCTCCCCCCGTGGCCCCTCCCCCCCAGCGCGACCGGCCCAATCCAGCTCCCCTCCCCGCTCCCGCCTCCCAGCTGTCCAGCCCTCCGCGACCCCTACTTAATGGCGGCCACGGGCAGCAGGCGCGCCGCTGGTGCACCGGAGGCACGTCAAAGGCAAGCCCGTCTGCGCCCGTCTGCGACCCGTCCGCGACCAGCGCCAGGAACCCTGGACCTCCGCCCCGCCAACGCTATGACCCAGTAGCACTCCACGCACTCAACCCAGGCCGCAACAACAACTGCAAGCTAGCATCACCAGCCTACACCCACGGACCCTTCAGCTGTCACCGCTGCTGGCACACCTGCACCACCGCCAAGAACACGGATCCAGCACAACCCGCCCACAAGAACACAACCGAACCGAAGACCCTGCAATGCATCCTCCTCAACATCCGATCCCTCCACAAACACGGCACAGAAATCTGGGACCTCCTCGACAGCACCACCCCGGACGTAGCGTTCTTCACCGAAACCTGGACCAACACCACCTCGGGACCGGACATTGCCATCTCCATCCCCCAAGGATACAAGATCTCCAGGAAGGACCGCCCCACCCGCCCAGGAGGAGGAATCGCCATCGTCCACAAATCCAGCCTCCGCCTGAGCACACTCCCCGACGAGCCCACAGAACTGATGGAACACCTTCACTTCAAGATACTGGCCAGCCCCACCGCCACCCTCCGAGGAACCCTCATCTACCGACCCCCTGGACCCCGCGGACCCTTCGCCAACTCCATCACGGACATTATCTCCCCGCAGGCCATCGCATCCACCAACTACCCTGCTGGGAGACCTCAACTTCCACCTTGACAACCAACTGGACCCCAACACCACATCCCTCCTGGACAACCTCCACAACATTGGACTCCGCCAGATCGTGACCGAGCCCACACACTCAGCAGGACACACCCTCGACCCCCTCTTCACTACAGGAAACTCCATCACCTTCAGCCACACCACCGAACTCCCATGGACCGACCATCGTTGCGTCCACTTCACCTTCAGAACACCCACCATCCACAGACACCAGCACCTGCTTCCACGAAGAAACTGGACCAAAATCACAGACGAGCAGCTCACCTCTTCACTCAACAACTCCATCCCAACCATCGCGGAAAACGACGACCCCAACACCGCAGCCCGAACCCTGCATAGATGGATCTCGGACAGCACCAACACCATAGCCCCCCTCAAGAAAAACAACAATACCCGCGCCAAGAAAGCCAGATGGTTTACCACCGAACTTCGAGAGTCCAGACGCTCATGCCGCCGCCTCGAAAAGGCCTGGAGGAACACCAAATCCACAGAAGCCCACAACAACTTCAGAGCCGCCACCAATGCCCACCATCAACTCATCAGAGAAACGAGGAAAAAGCGATTGAAGACAGAATCTCCACCCACGCGCACAACAGCAAGGAACTCTTCAGCATCATCAAGGAGTTCGCCCAACCCACCAGCGAGTCTACCGACATCCCTCCCTCACAAGACCTCTGCGACAAACTCAGCACCTTTTTCCACCACAAAATCAAGAGCATCTTCGACAACTTCGACGAAGACAACCAACACACTGAACCCTCACCAACTGTGAGAAAGTGCCATCTTTCTTGCATGGTATGCCCCCACTTTTTGCTGAATTGCTGATGTGCTTTGACTGAGTGTGCCCTGGGCTCCTGCCAACCAGGCCCTGTGTTCCTTCTCTAAAACTGCATTGATACCTACACCCAATTGGCATCCCTGGCCACAGGTCAGCCCCTGGTAAATGGTACAATGGGTACCCAGGGCACTGTGACCAGGGAAGGCCCCTAAGGGCTGCAGCACTTGTTGTGCCACCCTTAGGGACCCTGTACCTTTACACACACACACACTGCCTTTGCAGGCTGCGTGTCTTGGTGCAGAACAAAAGTGAAGAGTCGACATGGCACACATCCCTGTGTGCCATGCCTACAAGCCACTGCCCTGGCCTAGGTCAGCCACCCCTCTAGCTGGGTGCACTATGCCAGTGGTGAGGGCATAGAGGCATGAGCCCTGTGCCCCTACAGTGCCCAAGTCCATTCTTGGGCATTGTAAGTGCAGTGCTGCCATTAAGAGTATATGGTGCTGGGGGTCTGTCATTACGAACTCCACAGCACCATAATGGCCCCACTGAAAACTAAGAAGTTTGGTATCAAACTTCTCAGCACATTAAACCCCCACTGATGCCAGTGTGGGATTTAATGTAAAACGCACTCCAGAGGGCATCTTAGAGATGCCCCCTGAAATCAACCCGACCTCCAGTGTCCGGACTGAGTGGCTGCCCAGGCTGCCACCACCAGACATGTTTCTGGACCCCTGGGTCGAGAGCCTCTGCTCTCAGGATGGGCAGGGGGAGCTTCAAAGGCCTGCCGCCTTTTGAGCTTCCCCAGACCATTTGCTGCTTCCAGCAAACTGGTCCCCACTGGTTCTACCCCCACCTCTGGCGGGAGAACCGGCGGGAAAACCAGAGGCAGGAAATGGGTTGTGCCCACCTCTGCCAACTCCACCCCTAAGGTGGGGGAGGCGAGGTGAAGCACAAACTCGAGTCCCCGCCATCTTGAGGGTGGGGGACCCAGCCAACCAGGGACAGGCTCCTGCCCCCTCCCATTGGAGAGGAGCAGAATAGGGGTGTACCCACCCCAGGGAAGGGACCCATTGGTCCCTGCCCTTACCTACCTGTAACCACCCCTAAATTTAGTATTTAGGGGCTCCCTGAACCTTCCTTCCTCAGTTCCCGAATCCGAAAACAAGAAGAGAAGACGAAGCAAGAAGACCAGCCGTGCAGCTGCTAACAAGGAGGCGACGACAACTGACTTGGCCCCAGCCCTACCGGCCTGTCAACCTCTGAACCTGCTCCTGCGAAACCCCGGCCTCAGCAACCTCAAAACCCCGGAGGACCTGACTTCTGTGCCACAGCCTTCAACCCAGGGACTCCCCGAGCAGTGGTACTGCTCAAAAGAACAAACTACAAAAGACCCAGCCCTGGCACGGAACCGCGAAACCTGCAGCCTCTGCACCCGCCGAGCCCGGCCTGTGCCTGAGTGAACCAAGACTCTGAGGACGTCCCCCGGCGATTCTGACCTGGAATCCAGTGCCCAAGGACCCTCCTCGACGACCCAGACGACGCCTGCAGCCTCAGGACAAGGGACCCCTCCAACCGCGACCAGCAGGGGGTAAGATTTCCCGACCTCAAAAGACACCCCTGCACCCGGCGCCCACGGCCCCTGTGCCCAACTCCTGGGTGTCTACCTATCCTCCAAGACCCCAACTTACCTCCCGAAGTGTTGGTCGCCCCTGAAGAGTCACCGTCCCCGAGCCTGCAGCCTTTTTTCACCATCCAAGATCTCCATTGGTTAACATTGAGCGCCCGACGGCTCAAAAGCACCCTGCACCCAGCCGCCCAAGTGCCCCTGGAAGTGCAACCTCTACCCTAACCTACTTCCCCATTTGCCCTGAGCAAGGGACCAGGAGCCCAGCTCCCACAGCCGCGTGGCCTGCTTGCCAGCAGCCACCAACCCGAGGCCCCCTGCCTGCCATAGGATAACATTGGGCCTACTCACTCTGCACCCGGCCGCCCCTGTGCCGCTGAGGGTGTAACAACTGTACTTACCTGATACTGGGGGACCCCTGAGTCTATGCCCAGAACCTTAACTCTGCCAGTCGAGTACTTACCCAAAGACCGATAACTCACTTTTCTTCCATAGGGTAACACTGACTGGCTCCCACCTGGAATTTCTTCTAAGTGTGGAGTTTTGGAACTTTAAAATATTCACCTAAAATCAACCGAGTCACGAAAACGAAAATACTCACCTGGCATTAGAAGAGGCCCCAGTGCTGGACCGGGGTGCCCAACACTGGCCCTAAAAAGTAATCACAACGTTACTTACCGCTAACTCCATTTTCTTCCATAGGGATCCATTGACTGGTTTTCGGTGAAATTTCTTCTGTCTACTTTTGAAATACTAAAATATTGTTTAAAAATCACAACAGTAACGAATTCCGAACTACTCACCTGCTATCAGGAGAGACGTCAGTACTGCCTCTTTTAGTCTAGTACCAACCATGAAAAGTAATTTTTACCGTACTTACCAGTAACTCGAAATTTCTCTCATAGGATATCATTGCCTGCTTTTGTTGAAAAAGTTTCTGTGTCGATTTCTGCATTTTACAAATATTCTTTAAAAATCGTGCCAACGATACAAACGTAATTACTTGCCTGTTTTAGATAGATACCCCAGTGCTGAACCAGAGAACCCAGCACTGGATTACAAAAGTAACGTAAACCTGCTTTGCGTGCAAACTGCATTTCCTTCCATAGGATAACATTGGTAATTTTATCCAGAAAAGTTTCTAAGTGTCAACTTTTGAAATAGAGTAATATTCCTCAAAAATCACTACATTAACCAAAACGCTTTTTCTTACCTGGTTACAGGAAGTGTCCCAGGACTGAATCCAGGATCCAGTCCTGTGGTTAGAAAAGTAATCTACAAAGTAATTAATTGTAATTAATCATAATTTTCCATTAAGCTCAATGTTGCATTGTATTCGACCCTGTGTTGCCTCTTGCACCAACTGTGATTATTACCATCCAAAAGTCTATTACCTATTTGTAAGGTGGTTAACCAAAGCATCTCATACTGAGAAAGTATATGTTGATCCTATTGTTGGTTCTAAAATAAAACAAGCATATATTTTTTTATATACAAACCATTGGCCTAGAGTTCAGTTCTTGAGTGTGTGGCTTCATTTGCTGACTGAGTGGGTACAACAAATGCTTTACACTGTCCTCTGATACTGCCTTACTGCTCGACCAAGCTACCACTTTAGAGAGTAAGGTTATATCTAACTTTAGCCTCTGCCAAACCTCTGGGGACTGGGGACTCTGTGCACACTGAACCTTACTTAGGTGCAGTATATACAGAGCCACTTTCCTACACCAACCACCCCCGACACCCGGAAACCAGCGATTGACGACTGGACAGCCCTCACCACCGAAGACACACTGAAGACAATGAAGTCAATCCACTCAGGGGCCCCCACGGACCCCTGCCCCCACCACATCTTCAACAGAGCTGCCGACACCATCGCACCCATGCTCCGCCACACCATCAACCGCTCCCTGGCGACCGCCTCGTTCCCCGACGACTGGAAACACGCCGAGGTCAACCCCCTCCTAAAGAAACCCTCAGAAGACCCCACCGACCTAAAAAACTACAGACCCATCTCCCTGCTCCCGTTCCCAGCGAAAGTCATAGAGAAAGCCATCAACAGCCAACTCGCCACATTCATTGAAGAACACAACATCCTCGACTCCTCCCAATCCGGCTTCAGAAAAAACCAGAGTACGGAAACCGCCCTCCTTGCCGCAACAGATGACATCCGCACCCTACTGGACAAAGGAGAAACAGTAGCCCTCATCCTCCTCGACTTATCAGCGGCGTTCGACACAGTCTCCCACCGCACCCTAATACGCAGACTCTACGACGCAGGAATCCAGGACAAGGCCCTCGACTGGATCCGCTCCTTCCTCTCCGGCAGGACGCAGCGGGTCAGACTCCCCCCTTTCCTCTCGGACCCCACACCTACCACCTGCGGAGTCCCCCAGGGCTCCTCGCTCAGCCCGACGCTCTTCAACGTCTACATGGCTCCACTTGCTCCCATCGTCAGAACCTACGGACTCAACATCGTGTCATACGCACACGACACCCATCTCATCCTCTCCCTATCCAACGAGCCCAACACCGCCAGACGCAACTTTCGAGAAGGCATGGAAGCCGTCGCCAAATGGATGAAAAACAGCTGCCTACAACTAAACACCAAAAAACAGAAGTACTCATCATGGGCCCAAACCTCGATGCCTGGAGCGACACCTGGTGGCCCCCCGCCCTCGGAAACCCGCCAACCCCCACAGACCACGCACGCAACCTGGGAATCATCCTGGACTCCGAGCTCAAAATGGACCGCCAGATCAACTCTGTCTCGTCTTCCTGCTTCCACACCCTCCGCCTCCTTCGTAAGACCTTCAAATGGAATCCCCTCGAACACCGAAAGACTGTCACTCACGCCCTGGTCACCAGCAGACTCGACTAC
Organism: Calotriton arnoldi; assembly: GCA_963921515.1. NCBI lineage: Eukaryota > Metazoa > Chordata > Amphibia > Caudata > Salamandridae > Calotriton > Calotriton arnoldi. The sequence goes on along the minus strand of CAWUFW010023676.1, from coordinate 52,268 downwards.
GGCAACGCACTCTACGCCGGAATAAACAAAAACCTCACCCGCAAGCTACAGAACATCCAGAACGCCGCCGCAAGACTGGTCCTCAACCTGCCAAAACACTGCCACATCTCCCAGCACCTGCGCACACTCCACTGGCTCCCCGTCGAGACGAGAATCACCTTCAAGATGCTCACCCACGCACACAAGGCCCTCCACGGCACCGGACCAGCATACCTGAACAGCCGACTCAAATTCCACGCACCCTAAAGGACCCTACGATCAGCCCAGCTCTCCTACGCCGTGGTCCCCCGCACCAGAAAGACCAGATCGGGAGGCCGCTCCTTCTCCTTCCTCGCGGCCAAAGCATGGAACGCCCTTCCGCTCCACCTCAGACAGACAACATCGCTCCCCATCTTCGCAAGAAACCTCAAAACCTGGCTCTTCGACAGACCCCCTCCTTGATGGAATGGAACCTGCACCCCCCCACCACTAGCGCCTTGAGACCCTTACGGGTGAGTAGTCGCGCTTTAACAAACCCCTGATTGATTGATTGAACCTGACACCGCAAGAAGCCAGGGCCACACCAACAGGGACATAAGACCCCAAGTCAAGGCCAGAAAGGAGGCAAAGCACAGAGACCCAAGCCCAAAGGGAACTCCCAGAAGGGACGAAGCAACCAGGACCCCCCCCAAAACAACCTGCAGAAGAGGGCCCAGAAGAAGCAGAAGCGCCCACAGGGCAAAAAAACCCCGAAAGGGCACCCGACCCGCGAGAAGGCTGCCAATGTCAGGAACACCACACAACCTCCAGAACCAGCAGCAGAAAAGACAGAGAGCGAACCCCGGCAGACAAGGGAAGAACGCCCCACCCTGCCGAAAAGAACCCAAACGACCCCACCAGAAAGCCGAGGGGAGCAATGAGAGACCCAACAGGCCCCACACAAAGCAGGAGACAAAGGACCGACATGACCAACCACAGGACCAACTCCAACCCACTGGGGGAGGCCCCCAGCAGACCAGCCCAGACAAAAGAGGACAAGGCCTGCCGAAAGAGCCAAGGCACTGACCCAGGGGACCAACCAACGGCAGGCCCAGATAGAGCAAGCCAGGAAGAGAGGGAGCAGCAACCAATAGCAAGCCCCCCCAACCCGACAGACCCAGCCAATAGAGAGCCCAGAGGACACCACCACAGAAACCCCCAGAGGCGGACCAGGCCATGGGGCAGGAACGTCCAGCACCAACCACCAGTGGAGACACCGGACAACAGCCCAAAAACCCCCAAACCCGGAGAAGGACCATGGGCACAGGCACAGGCCAACAGGCCAGGACCGAGGCAACCACCCCAAAAGCACAGGATACCAAAACATAAAACCTGGGACCCCACTGAATGAAGCACAACCCCCACCACACCAAAACGAGGCCACCAGGACCCCACCCAAGGAATCAAGGGACGGACCTCAGCAGACTCCGAACCAGGCCAGGGCACAAAACCAAAAGCGGGGAGAGGCAAAACCCCCAAGGCCACCGAGACCAGGGGAACCCAAAGACCAAACAGTGCCAACAGGGAAGAAGCAGCCACAAACAACTCCCACCAAGGGCGACACCCCCAACCAGAAACCCGGGGGTCGATCACAGGGGGAAACACAGGACTGGGGAAGGAAAAGCCACTGGGCACAGAAGAAGAACCCGGAACAGGGAAGGGGGGAAACTCCCAACCGAACCAACAGCCGACCAACCGGCCAGGATGGCAAAAGATGACACCAAGGAACCACCCAAGGTGAGACTCAAGAGCAGCTGCAGCAGGGCAAAAACAGGAGAGAAAAAAAACAGGGCGGCCCACAGCCCAACCACGCAGACGCCCCCACAGACACCCAAGAAGTCAGCAGACGGAACAACAGACATGCCAGCAAGACACGAGGCCACCAACACGGCGCCCCCATGGGCCCGGAAGGAGCGGCACAGGGCAACAGCCACAGTCACGAAACCCCCAACCACCGAGTGCACAGAGAAAGGCACAGGAACCAGCCACAGCCAGGACACACAGGGAACTCAAAGATGCAGGAGGACAGGGAGGAACCCAAGCAGCCCACACCTGCATTCCCACACCAAGCCCCAGCCCGCATCAGGCAGGCACAGAGGAGGGGCCAGAGGTAAGGGAAAGAAGGCCGGCCCAGTTCCCTGCAACACCAGCAGGCACAGGGCCGCCAACCACCAAGGGGCCGAAAGACCCACACTCTAACCAGGCGCAAAGTGACCAGAGAAAGGAAAACCAGACAAGGACACAGGCAGACCCCCAAAGGCAACCCTCATGGAACCAAGGCCCCCAGGGCTGTAGCCGGACCCAACCAGGCAGAAAAGGCACGACCAACCCCCCGTAGAGACAAATGAGGGGCCAAACACAGGGACAGCGAGGCCAAGACAGACAGAGGCAAAGCCAAGGCTCCACCACCAGACCAGAAGATTCAAGGCCACACCACAACCCAAGGAGGGACAAGCCCAGAGAACCTAAAGGCGCACAACCCACCGAGGGGGGAAGGACAGGGCAGAAACCGAACCCCAGCAGACCCAGCAGACCCGCAACCGCAGAGCCACCAAAGAGATCCAGAAGAACAGGGACCAGAGCACAGGCCCCGAATCAGAGCAGATGGCTGGAAAAAAGACAGTCGAAAGGCACGCAGGAAAACCAAATGACCAAGCCCAAACGACAAGCCCCAAGGGGAAAGAGACAGGGCCAAGCCAACACCACAGGCACCCCCCAAACCAGGCCGACGGCAACCAGGCCCACCAGGGACAGTCCGAACAAAACCCTGCAAAGCCACTGCCCCAGGACCGAGGCAAGGCCAGGGCAGAGAAAAGATACAGCCTGGAAATGGTAAACAACAGGGCCGCTAAGCAAGAGTGAAAACCAGAAACCTGCAACACGGCACACACCCCAGGGCAGGCAGACACCAGACCATACCGGCCACCCCACCAGCACCCCCACCAGCCAGGCAGAAGCAACCGGGGAGAAACCAAGGAGCCGCAGAGGCAAAGGATGACCCACAACATCCAGCCCCCACCTGCAGCAAACAAACCAGCAACAGAGAGGCAGAGGAACCCCAGAAGGGGACAAAGCACTCAAAAGGAACCAAAGACGGGAGAAGGAAACCGCTATATGGCACCCAACCCCCACCAGCCAGCCCAAGCGCAACCCACAACCCAGCACCGGGCAACAGGCGAACACCAACGTTGGCAACCAGGCCCACCAGGGGCACCACCAGTGCAGCCCCCGAGCCAACAGCCAACCACGGACAGCCGCGGGAGACCAGTGTGTGGCAGCAGAGTCACAGCACACCAGCGCTAAGGGCCACGCCAGGCCAGAGAGAGGGCACAACATCAAACCTCCCCCAGGTGAGAAAAGAACCCAAGAAGCAGGGAGGCCGGGAACCCCAATGGCCCGAAGCAAGAGGCAAAAAACGCGACAGACCCACAGAGGAGCAAGGAAAACCCGAACGAAAAACCACCAGGGAGGGAGATGCCACACAACCATGGCAACCCTTACAGCGAGCCCAGGCACAGACCACCAATGCAGCACCGGGCAACAGGCAGGTAAATTGATTAGAATTACCAAGTGACCATTAATATAGCCATATGATTTAATAGTCAGTACTTCATACTGCCTCTCCCTGCTTCCGGTGTAAGCAGATATTGGGAGAAATATGGAAATGTTGTTGTTGATCTATGAAGGGCCACATCAAACGGCAGAGGTTGTATTTGCACAGCATCTGGGATGCGACCCAAACTTTGTCTGTACTTCTATTGTTGTACCACCCTGGGACAGTGCAATGAGGCCACTCAGAAGGATCCGTTGATCTCCTGCCCCATCCTTATGAATGGCTGTGAATGGAGAGATAGAGGCCTGCAAGAGACAGAAGGCTATCACCACTGCATTCCTATTTGCAAAGTGTCATCTTTGCAGCTTTGTTGGTCCACTCCTTTAAAGAGACAGAGGCCTTAAATGCAAAATGAATTTAGTGTAATGTAAATGGGAATGGGGGAGCATGCGATGGTTCTTCTGTCCTCAGTATACTAATTTTCAACCGGTCCAGGAGAGGTTAGAGAGTTATTTAACTGAAGACCTTCTAAAGAACAATTCCTTTTGGTCCTATATATCGAAGGTCGAAACGCGTTGGCTCCCACCTGAGAGGCTTAGAGTAACCCATACAACATTGTCTGCACCCAAATTGAGGTGCACTTGAGCAGTTTGTTTTAAGCTCAAGATTGGAGTTTTGTTAAATAACTCTCTAACCTCTCCTGGACCGGTTGAAAATTAGTATACTGAGGACAGAAGAATATGTAGTCCCTGTATCATATGCAAATTAGTAGGACTGTTTTAAGTCAAAAAGTCTCATTATTTTGACGTTTTTGTTTTTGAAGTATTTAATTTTGGTCACGAATCACATATATGTATGTATGTCATGTAAATACTCTTTATGTCACTAGTTTTTTGTCACTTTTTTTGTGAAAAGATTGTTGTTGTACAAAAAAATGAGAGGAGTATGTTTTAATGTGTCATGTGGTAGGAACTGACTTTCGGATAAACAAAGTATGAAGTTTTTGATATTGTAAATAAATATAACCCAGGGTCAATTAAAAAGACTGCTGTGGCATAAGAAAAATTTCATTGATGGTGTCAGAGGTACTCTCCCTTTTTGTAATAGCCTTATTGATTCCAGCCTCTGTACCTCCTCAACTGAATCACTCCCCCCATTGTCCATTATTATGTTTAAACCTTATTGCACCATTAAAATCAAGGAAACAGTACTACCACTCCAGTCTTAAAAAGCAAAAGTTCTAGCTCTGGGAGTGCTTAACGTTAACTAGAACCTCTCCAATGAACATGTATACTTCTCCCTTGGAGGGTTAAAGTGGTACACCCCAAACTCATTCCCGTGGTGAGAGGGGAGGTTGCTGCACACCAAGCAGTCCCCCTGCAATACATGGCATATTGGTGCTGGTACCACTGACCTTCCTTGGGGCAACACAAGAAAAAGAAAATATGTAGATCAGGGGGTGCTACTTCCCTGGTTCTGTGCATAAGCAATGAGCGGCTTTGCTACCTTGTTTGATCTTGGCGGCTTCATACCACTGGTTGTGTGTTCTTTGTTTGCCTTTATCTTTTAGTTGGGGTGCCACAATTCAACTCTGGGCACTTAGTTGCCTCCATGGTTTTGTTGGGGTGATAGGGAGAGCCACAAGGCCCCTGCGACCTCAACTGACTTCCCACATGCTGCAGCCCACATAATCCTAGTAAGCTCCTCTTACTGCATGGGAGTCAGCCTCTTCTCTTCTGCTCCCACCATGCGGGATGAGCTCCTCTTGTGCTCCTGCAGTGGGCTGGAGCATCTGCATTGTCCCTGATCAGCAGTGAGTGTGGATAGGGACTCTAGAGATTGGAGAAAACTCGCAGCCAGAGACATGGCACTGGGGGGCGGGCAATGTACCGTACTAATTATCTCTGCGGGGCCCAAGAGATGGGGTCCCCAGGCAGAAATCAGTATGGGGAAGTGTCCCCACACATGCCCTCTCCCCAAAAATGGTTAACTTCTGAAAAGACCAGCCATGTTGCGCCAATCCCCATGGGCTTGACCCTCTCAAGTGGTATTCAGTGAAATATGAGTGAGTGGTATGTGCTTATTTTCGTGTTTCATTTCTTTTAAAGGGAAATCTTCAAGGCTGCATATCTGCAGTGTCGTTAGGCTGTTTTTTGTCATCTTGGGCGAGGTTTGCTCCTGGGTGCCATACCTGATCATGAGTGGCATTTTCATCATGCCTCTTGGCCTCTTAAGGAGCACATTTTATGTGGAGCTGGATTTTATCCCTCTCTGTGCCATCCTTCGCATTTGTTTGGCTCCTTGTGCTTTATGGTGGCATCTTGTTCAGCCCCTCTGCGACCAACAGAGCACCCTCATGCCTGCATTCCCTGTGCCCCATGGCCTCCAGGCGGTCTTGCACTGTCCTGTGGGGGGCAGTGGAGTCCAGGCACTTTCTCTCAACTGCTACTCGGAGCCATGGGGGGGCAGCACCACCATGGTCCCTGAAGAGGCCCATCCTAGTCCTGGGGGTCAGGTAGAGCCAAAGTCTTTAGCCCATCCTTGCAGTGTACCAGGTGACCTCTCCTTCCAGCAGGGCATCCTTTCTGCCATTGTCGACTTCTAGTCCAGGGTCTTCTCAACTGTTTTTCCCTTGTGCAGGGTTTTTTAAGTGAGGTGGAAAGTTTTAGGGGCCAGGTACCCCTGGACAACCCTACGGTGCTACATCATCCTCCACTCCACTTCCCGTCATCTCTATGGACCAATCTTTAATTCTCATGAAGTCCTTGAAGTCAGGCTCTCCTGCCGACCCCTGTCCCGCCAAGGTGTTATCGGCAATTGCAGAGGTGATTAATCCTACTGTGAATCGGATCTTAAACAACGCCTTGCGGGAGGGATATATGCCTACCTGCTGGAAACACGCGAAAATTCTTCCATTGTTAAAAAAACCTACAGCCGACCCTGAGGTAGCCGGTAACTATCGACCTATATCCCTGCTACCTTTCTTCTCCAAGGTTTTGGAGAAATATGTCAATTCCATTATCACTGACTATATTGAGACCAATCACCTTTTGCACCCAAGTCAGTCAGGTTTCAGGGCAAACTTTAGTACTGAATCGGCCCTCTTAGAAGTGGCGGAAACTATAAAAGCCACGCTAGATAGGGGAGGCAATGCGGTCTTGGTACTTTTGCATCTTTCCGCGGCTTTTGACACCGTGCCCCACAATAGACTGGTGCAAAGATTGGTGGAGGGAGGTGTCGGTGGCTTAGCCTTGAGTTGGATCAAGTCATTTCTCAGTGACCGCCTCCAAACTATATGGTCCCCCCCTTTCTCTGCTGTTATTCCTCCCATGAATGTTGGAGTCCCGCAGGGCTCTATTCTGAGCCCAACTCTGTTCAATCTTTATATGGCCCCTATCGCCCTTCTTGCTGAACAACAAGGGGCAAAGATCGTATCGTATGCAGACAATACTCAGTTGTTGTTCACTTGTGAGAAGGGTGTTGAGTTTGATGGTCATGCAATAAACTCATGTCTCTCAGCAGTTTTCTCATGGCTGAAGGATAATCAAATCAAATGTAATCCTGATAAGTCTGAGATTATCTTTTTTGGCCCTCGACCATGTGAGGCTTGGCATAACTGATGGCCGCAGGATTTGACCCCCCCCAGGTCGTCAGTGACCATGGTTAAGAACCTCGGAGTCAGACTGGATGCCACGCTCTCTATGAAGTCCCAGATCCAATCTGTAGCCGGGACTTGCTTTGGGATCTTAAGAATGGCGAAGAACTTTCTTCCCCTGCTTTCTGTCTCTCACAGAAAGACCATTGTCCAAGCTCTGGTAATCTCGAGATTGGATTACGTCAACTCTTTGTACTTGGGACTTCCCAGTTACTTAATTGCTCGCTTGCAGGTGATTCAAAACACGGCTGCTAGGGCCGTCTTCCTGGCAGGCCCTAGGACTCATACGTCCCCTCTCTTGTTATCCCTGCATTGGCTTCCTGTTCAGAAAAGAATCCATTTTAAAGCGCTGATTTTGGTTTTTAAAGCTTTTAATCAGATTGGAGCTCCTTATCTCAGACAAAGATTTCCCCATTACACTCCCCAACGTACTCTGAGGTCCTCAACTCAACTCTTGATTCCTGTTCCTAATGTTTCACTTGCTCGGGTCGGAGGTCGATCTTTTCAAGTGGTTGCCTCCCACCTATGGAACAGCCTTCCCTTGGCTCTCAGACAGGTTCAGGACTTGCTCACCTTCAGGAAAAAGCTCAAGACGTGGCTTTTCCAACTTTAATCCGTTTTGCAGGTTTCGCCTTAGGTGCTCTTCTCTGCGGCTGTTATGTGGTTTTTTGCTTAGCGCCGGGACACTCCTGGGAGTAGCCGTGCGCTTTATAAATACCAAATTAACATAACATAACATAACTCCTGTCCCAACCCTCCTATCCAACATTCTGGAACTATCCAAAATGGTGACTTAAAAGTTTCTCTGGTAAGAGTTTGTCAGAGTGCCTCAGCTCCACCCCAGCTGACACCACTGTCTGATCGATGCCTGCCAAAATGTCAAAGACAAGCCCCTCCTGTATTGTGGCAAGATGTCTGGACTCCGTCATGGGATGTTCCAGGCCTGGTGCAGTGTGTCAAGCTAATTATCGTATGCAGATTTTCCTTACACCCATTTCTTTTCCAAGAGCTGAATCAATCACTGTTTATTGCCTCTTTGTTTGTGGGGCCTTTGATCCCTCTGTTGGGAAACAGAGTAATTAACTTGGCTCATTAGGAGGGATAAAGGTGTGGAAACTGATTATGAGCTGAGCCAAAGTTATATGACAAATTAAGTCCCCTACAGAGTGTGTTGGGGACTGCAAATTCGAACACGGTGTGCATGTTTTACCCCATTTTCATACCTCACTGGAAGTACAGCAAAATTGTACTATAGAGCAGATTTCTCCATTATGTATAGTACAGTGAAAGTGCCACAGAATTTCAAGTAAGGCCAACAGGCCTCCACTACAAATGGGCACATATATTGTAAAGCCTACTAAGACCCTTTTGCGACAGTCTACTTGCTCACAGATATGAGGCTGCTCATGATGGTAATCTCACAAGCGAAGCCAGCATGTGAGACTACTGTCTCATAACCAGCCCAATGCCTCTTACCCCTAGCTTCACTAACATTACCTTAAAAGGCAGACACTGGTCATTTAATCTAATCACCATGAATTTAATTTGAGTGAGACTCAGGTAGTGAGATTCATTCACAACAAAATGTCAAAAAAACGATTGCTCAATTTGTGAAAAATCCTGCTGAACTAAATGGGTGGAACCCATTTGCCATAGTAATTCATAACACACTTGGCATTAATCACAGAGGGAACATTCAGAAAGCATTTTGCGCATCTAAGATTAATTTATGTGTGCAAAATAAGTAACTTGAGAACAAAACCAGAATTTGGGGAGTTTTATGCTCACATATTACATTAATTAATACAGATATTCCATAGGATTTACAGGCGAGTCAAACCCTTGTTTATCGTAATAGCATTGATTACTAGCATTTCAGTTTAGTTTATAAGTTTATTGCTTCATTAGTTATTGCATAACAATTAAAAACATTCCCTATTACAGTACAATCTAAAAAAACATGTCAACATAAAAACAGTCTGTGAGCAAATTATATGATTCGCCTCTCTGCGTATCAACAGTTTAACATAAGGCAATCTGGGAAAATGATCTATTAACCTCCAGTCTACAAATTCTTAAAACTAGAATCATAGCAGACTAGTCTAATTATCTACCAATTATTCAAGTGCAAGTGCGAAAAAATTATCCTACTACTCTCTATCAAATCAAGTTTCATTTGGGCAGTAGGATCATTAGATCATACAAAATCATATGAAATGACAAAGCGGAGGTCAATGTAAAAATACCTATAGGTATATGCTGGTTACTTTAGTACAGTGAATGAGCCAGTTTAAAACATGGAGAGTGTACTCTTGCAAAACTATAACTATGACTATAAACAACTCAGGGTAAACTAAAACAGCGCCCATTCCTGGTGCACAAAATAATAGGTGTTCAATAGAGATGAACAATAATGCACATAGGTAGTTACTAATAACTCCGCTGACAGTCTGGTAAAGATTAATCAAGATGTACGGGCCAATAAAATAACAATACCTATGCATACTTTAGTAAAATGGAAATCTAGGTTTAAAGCATGTCATAATATACACTCAGCGTGCTATCGAAGTCTGAAAGGTACTCGAGTTCAACCGGAAACTTGAATGCCTTCAGTACAGAGTTCTCACTGTGCTTCAACAGTTTATCAAACTAGCTGAGTACCTGTTGGATAAAAAATCTTCTTCCTCCAAAATAATCCAGTGGACTGAGCAGTCAACAGAGTTGAATGATGTCTTTAGATCTATGAAGACTAAGAAAAAGGGGGAGTTATGCATGGCCACGTACTTAACACAAACCATGTACTGACTCACAACCTGATATATAGTGCTTTGACCTCTTCTAAACCCAGCCTGAATATGGGATATGTTATGGTTCTCTTCCATCCAGGTCTCGAGTCTGGATAATAACAAATTTCCCCCAAAAATTCCCACTCCATCTAGTAGAGAAATTTTCCGGGATCATCTCTCCTCCCTTTCTTGTGGATCGACACTATTATGGAAAACTTCCATGAGTCTGGGACCAGACATAGGGCCATGATGGTGTTAAATAGTGATGTGAAGGGTTCAATCCACAGGTCTTGGTCATTTTTTAAAACATTGGCTGGAACTTTGTTAGGGCCTCGCGCTTTACCGGATTTTTGGCTTTTTATAGCTTTGGCTACTTTCATCTGATTAAAGGCATCATCAGCATGGTGACACTGTGAAGTACAGGTTTTGGGAAGAACTTGACTTTTTGGCTCTTCCCACCTATCATTCTTCATGTTATCTGCTTCAATGGGCTTTCAGTAAAATGAGTTGAAATGCTCAATCCATCTTTCAGGGCTTATTTTAACTTTGAGATTCTTGGTGGGTCCTTCATATTCCCATCGTATAATTTCCCAATACTTCTTGACTTTTTTTAGGCCAATTACATACCTTACTACACTGATTTCTTTTCTTGTATCTAATAAGGTGTTTATAGGACCTTCTTGCTTCCTGTAACTTTAATGTGCCCCCTCTAGCCTGGTGTTCTTTTTGTTTTTGAGTACCTCCATGAGGGCATTCTTCAGCTTGAGGCAATCCTCACCATGCCATTCATGATAAGAAACATGTGAGCCCTCAGCACTTCGGTAGTGGCAACGAGCAATTGCTCTAGGGATTCTAACATCACGCACCTGGGGACCTCATTCTTCTCAGGCAAGGCAACACAAAGAGCATTCCGTTGTGGAAAGCATTGTGAGCTAGCATTTCTGGGTGGACCATATGGCAAACATAGGTGTCAAAAGTAGGTGAACAACCACAAACACAGTTTTATAGTTAATTCATATACCCTTCACAGGAAGCTCCATACCAGTGGAACTAGCGCAAGTTTGTTCCTCTTTAATATAGGAGTAAAAGAATTTCCAGTGTAGGAATGCTAAGGGAACACATTTGTATCATATCAAAACATTCAGAAATTTCCAACACTTCCAGTGTTTTCTCTGGGTTGCTTTATAAATCTTTGAAGTGTCAGAAATCTGCCCAAAATGAATGAGTCAAAAAGGAATCCTTGATATTTTGTTCTTTAACGTTCATGATAAATCTTGGTGAATGGTCCCAGCTCTCTCCTTATAATTTTCCTTATCAATCAGTCAATCAATCCTCATTTGAAAAGCGGAACACTGTCACCCCTAGGGGTATCTGGGCGCTGTGTCTCAGTCGAAGAGCCAGGTCTTGAGTCTCTTTCTGAAGTCTGCCAGCAAGGGGGCTGTATGGAGCTTGAGGGGGAGGTTATTCCAGGTCTTGATAGAGATGTAGAAGAAGGAGCGGCCACCAATGTGGCTGTGACGGATGCAGGGTGTGTGTGTGAGAGTTAGTGAGGAGGAGAGTAGGTGTCTAGAGGGTTGGTAGAAATTAAGTTCATGGTTTACATAGGCCGGTTCTAGGTTGTGAAGGGCTCTGTAGGCGTGCATGAGGATCTTGAAGTGGCATCTCTTCTGGATGGGGAGTCAGTAGAGGTATCTCAGGTAGGGGGAGATGTGGGCTCATTTGGGGAGGTACAGGATCAGTCTGCCTGCAGCGTTTTGTATGGTCTGGAGTCTTCTGAGGAGCTGGGTGGACCAGTGTAGAGGGCGCTGCCGTAGTCAAGGCGGCTGGTGATGAGGGCCTGAGTGACGGTCTTTCTGGTGTTGTTTGGGATCCATCTGAAGATTCTGCAGAGCATGCGAATTGTGTGGAAGCAAGAGGAGGAGACTGCGTTGACTTGTTGTTTCATGGTCAGTTATCTGTCAAGGTTGATACAGAGGTTACATGCGTGGTCAGGTGGTGTGGGATAGATCCGAGTCCTGCAGGCCACCAGCTGTGGTCCAATGCAGAGGTGTTGTTCTCGAAGATCAGCACTTCATTTTCGTCGCAGTTGAGTTGGAGGCAGTTGTCTCTCATCTATTTGGTTACATTGGTCATGGAGGTGCAGAAGTTGGTTTTGGCGTTGGAGGGGTCCTCGGTGAACGAGAAGATTATTTGAGTGCCGTCTGTGTAGGAGATTATGTTGAGTCCAGGGGATTTGACAACGTCTGCGAGGGGGGTCATGTAGATGTTGAGCAGGCTGGGGCTGAGGGATGATACTTGTGATCCATCGCGTATGATGTCTTTGGCTGTGGAAGTGAAGGGCAGCAGTCGGATGCTCTGTGTGCATCCTGTAAGGATGGAGGCGATCCACTTGAGGGTGTCTTGCTGTATGCCTATGTTGTAGAGTCTGTTATTGAGGACATTGTGGAAGATGGTGTGAAACGCAGCAGAGAGGTCGAGGAGGATCAGGGCTACGGTTTCCCCACTGACGAGGACTGTTCTGATGTCATCTGTGGTGGCAATCAGGATGGTCTCAGTGCTGTTGTTGGCACGGAATCCTGATTGTGAGATATCCAGTAGGTGGCTTTGTTCCAGGAATTCGGTGAGCTGCTGTTTAATGGCTTTCTCAAGTACTTTGGCTGGGTAGGGGAGCAGGGAGATTGGAAGATAATTTTTTAGATGGCTGGGGTCGGCAGAGACTTTCTTTAGGAGAGGTCTGACGTCTGCGTGTTTCCATCTGTCCGGGAAGATTGCTGTGGAGATGGAGGTGTTGAGGATGCTGGTGAGTTGCATGCTGATAGGGTTCATTACTAGGTTGTAGAGGTGGTGGGGGCAAGGGTCAATGGACGACCCGGAGTGGATGGAAGGCATGATGGCTGAGGTGGTCAGTGCGGAGAGTGAAGACCAGGTGGTAATGGTTTGGCTGATATTTGCTGGTTTGTTGAGGTTGTTGGGGTTGAGGGTGGCAGGTTGGAGGTTGAAATTGTTGTAGATGTTGGAGATCTTGCTGTGGTAGTAGTCTGACAGGGTGTCGGAGAGTTCTTGGGAGCGGTGGATGGTGTTCTCTTTGGCTATTGTGTTAGAGAATTTATTGAATATTTTGAAGAGTTCCTTTGTGTGGTTGGCTGCAGAGTCAATGAAGGTGCTAATGGCTGCTTTGTTAGCTTCTTCGATGTGCCGGTAAAAGTTGCTGAGGGCTGTTTTGTAAGCTGCCCTGTTGGCAACCTTTCTCCAGTTGGTGGCATTTGCGCTTGGTAGTCCTGAGTTCTGGAGTGTACCAGCTGGTCAGTTTGGAGGTCTGGTTGGATTTTGTAGGTTTTAGTAGGGTGGCTTTGTCGGTGCTGTTGGTGATCCAGGCGGTGAACTCTGGATGGCCTGATTAAGGTCTGTTGAAGCTTTGGTTTGGGAGGTGGTGAGGGTATGTGACCAGTGAGTTTCGGTGACCTTGTTCCAGTTCCGGGGGGAGGAGATCTGACACCTGCTGATGGTGTGCTGGCCATCAGTGATGGTGAAGTGTATGATGGTGTGGTCAGACCAGGTGAGTTCTGTGGTGTGGCTGAATTTGATTCTGTCACTGGAGGTGAAAATGGGGTTGAGTGTGTGTCCAGCTTTATGCGTGGGTTCGGTGACTAATTGGGTGAGGATCTCCAGGAGGGCGTTGGAGTTGGCGTCATTGGGGTCATTGATGTGGAAGTTGAGGTCGCCGAGTAGGACATAGGGGTGAGAGTCGATTGCTAGGGGGGCGATGAGGTTGGGGATGGCGTTGCTGAATGTTGCTCGGGGTCCTGGGGGTCTGTAGGTGAGGGAGCCGCTTAGCATGGTATTCATGTCAGTTTGTAGTAGGAAGTTGAGGTGTTCCATGAGAGGCGTGGGGTTGTCGTTGGTGATGGTACATCTGATGGTTTCCTTGAAGATGATTGCAAGGCCTGCGCCTTGTTTGTTGGCATGGTTTTGTATATTATTTTAAAGCCTTCAGGAGTGGCGGTGTTGATGTCGGGGTTTGAGGAGGGGTTGAGCCACGTTTCGGTGATGAAGGCAATGTCTGTGGTGATGGTGTCCCAGATTTCCATGGTGTGCTTTCAGAGTGAGTGGGCATTGAGCAATGGAGCGGTTGCAGGGTGTTCTTGGTCTTGTGGCTAGGAGTGCTGCGTGATCTTTTGTAGGTTGTGTCGCAGGAGAAGGTGCAGTGTCTGTAGGTGAAGAGTCCTTTGATGGATCTTGGGGAGAAGGAGATGTAGCTGTTGTTTCTGAGTCCAGGGTTCCGGTCCAGGAGTTCCTTGGCAGTTTACCTTCAGGTGGCGGGAGGACCCGGGGTCATGTGCTGGGGGTTGCCCAACTGGTGGTGTGTTGGTGGCACGTCTGCTGCGCATGGCCGTGCAGCAGCCACCATTAGTGGTACTGGAAGGTGGTCCTGGGTGCCAGCAAGGACCTGGCACAGGCAGTGTGGGGACCAGGACAGCAAGTCAGAGCTGGGGCAGGGACAACAGGCATTGCAGGGACAGCAGGCAGCACGGGGCAGGGACAGCAGACAGCATGGGACAGGGACAACAGGCAGCGCAGGGACAACAGGAAGCACAGGGCAGGGAAAGCAGGCAGCACAGGGACAGGGACAACAGGCAGAGCAGGGACAGAAGGCAGCGCAGGTGCAGGGACAGCAGTCAGTGCCGGGCAGCAGGCAGTGCAGAGGCAGGTACATCAGGCAGCACAGGGACAGCAGGCAGTGCAGGGGCAGGGACAGCAGGCGGCACCACGGCAGGGACATCAGGAAGCACAGGGGCAGGGACAGTAGGCAGTGCAGAGACAGCAGGCAGCACAGTGGCAGGGACAGCAGGAAGCATGGGGACAGCAGGCAACTAGTGATTTTGCTTCATGGATCTGATAGATGACCCCGAAACAGGAAGTGCTGGATCCCAAAAGCCAGGAAGGGAGGCTAAGAGAGGCTGGAGAGCTGTGGAGCACAGGCAGTGAACTGAGGAACCCAAACAACAGTTTTCTCAACACCAGGAATTGCCATCCAGGAGCAAGAGATGGAGGCAGGGGGGAGAAAGTGAAAACTTTTTATCTCAGAGCAGGAACTTGAGATACTGACCGAGGAGTGCTGCAACAACCACAACCTCCTGGTTGGCTGGCCATCTATGACTGTGCCTGAGACACAGAAGCGCAAGATATGGAAGGAGATGCAGCAGAAGATAAATGCTGTAGGTGTGGCACAGTGCTGTGTAGAAGAGATGCACGAGAGGTGGTACGACCTCTGTTCTTGCACGAAGGAGAAGGATGCAACATGTCTGATTGAGTCCCGTGCCACAGGAGGCGGACCCTCAACTTCACCCCCACCCACTACACTGGAGGCAATGGTAGAGACCAACCTGGAGCCAGAGGCAGTGGTTGGCTTTGCCAACCACGACATGTCTGTGCCAGTTCTATCGCAAAGTAAGTGCAAAACTTTAGCAATTGTAATGTTTCTGACCTTGAAACTGGTGTCCAAATGCATGTAAAAGAAATTTAAACAGACATATCAGTATGGGATTATTCCATGTTAAAAAAGCCCTCATGGTGCATTATAGGACTCGTAGTCAAAGGCAAACATAGTGCAGTAAGTGTCAGTCATTTGTTTAATTAAATTGTGCAACCAAAGAGAATTGTGTTCCTCACGTAACATATTTAATGGTATTTCCATTATCCAGTTAGATGCACCTGGGGAAGACATTAAAGGCCCAGTTGATGAGAGTGAAGAACAGGCACAAATGGAAGAAGCAGTAGTGCTGGAGAGTCAGACCACTCCCGCTCATGGCCACTCCAACAGTGTGTCCTTCTCCCCACAGCCACCATCAGTGGAGGATGAGGATGCCATACAGCCACACACTTCAACCCTGCAGCCAGTCATCAGGTCCCGACAGCAGCACACTACAGTGCATGCCCATAAGTGCTGTAACACCTTGCAGGGTTCTGGGTCTCAGGGAACTGCAGAACGACAGGCGGTGCATGATGGGCTTGAGCTGCCAATGCTGCAGGTTCAATGCCTGCAGCACAAACAAATGAACATGGTCAACAGGAAATTGGAGACCATGCAACAGTCCATTACTGTGGGGTTCAACACAGTGGCCAATCAGTTGACAGAGAAGCAGACCAGGATGGACACAAAAATGGCAATCTAACAAGTGACCTTGAGAAACTCTGCACTCAGATGTCAAAGGACAATAACATTTAAAGGTGCAGAGAGAGAGAAGCAGTGCTGCGTGCATGGATGCCTTGACCAGTTCCATTGAAGTCTAAGTGTACTGTGACTCTACAGGTGGAAATGGGCCACTTCAGTGGGGATGTGTTGAGCCTTGGCCAGATAACCACTGCAATGAAGGCAATCCAAGTTGTTAAATTGCTAATTGAGTGGGTGCAGAGGCTTCTGCCAGTGAGGAGTTGCTCAGCTTCAGCAGCATCTCTGCCACAGATGCACAATGTTGACTTCGTGGTGTAAAATTCATGACAATGACAGCTTGTTTGTCAACTATTTAGTAACACTTGACATTAAAAGTATCTTTATTTTGAGCAATCAATCAAGTGTGTTGCCATTTTGTTACAGTATTGGGCATATGAAAATGTCTTACCTTGAGAAGTAATGTGTAGCAATATGGTCCCTGCACCTTCTGCCCTCCCCTCCACTGCTCTGCTCTCCTCTGCTGGCTGCTGAACAGCTGTACCAGAAACTTCCTGCTCTGAATTAGATTCGGACATCACAATGTGTAGTCCTATCATACAGGCAATATTGTGTAAGATGGCACACATTGCTACGATCTTACAAGCAGTTTCTGGTAGATATTTTAAAGCCCCACCACTCATATGAAGTCACAGTCCTGGTGTGACGATGTGCAGTGATGTACCGCCTTTCATTTTGGGTGGTGGGAGAAAGGTAGGGTGTGAGGATCCAGAGACGTAGGGCATATGCACAGTCACCTGAATCACATATATTAGTGTATGACAACATACATGTTGTGAGGATTGGGCACATACATATCAGCATTTACATTCATTATCAGTATCTGATGAGTATCCATCATCAAACTCTCCACTTTCCAGTCGTCTGTATATTCAACCAGGCTAAACATGAAGGAGTCATGTGTACTCCCTGGATATTGTGACGCAATGTCAGTTTTTATGTTGTGGGCATTGCAAACCACTTGTATATTGAGGAAATGTGTATTTTTTCTGATCCTAAAGAGGTATTCAAGATGGGATGGAGGACATATTGGAACATGTATCCCATCTATAATCCCTCTGACCTAGGGAAAATTTGCAATCCTGCAAAATTACAATTTGGTAATATGCATTTCCTCATCATTCCTTGGCATGTATATGTGGCAGTGGGTGTTGAGAAGCAGGGCATCGAGGAATGAGCAGAAAAAGGTGAAATAGCACTTTGTGACACCGCACCTGCAACAGCTACCACATCCTGGTAACTGCCAGTGGCTAACAGGTGAAACGAGCGCAACACCTAGACATGGGTGGGGATGGAACTGCTGTGCAGAGTACTGCTTTCTAGGTGTGGCTTTGAAAGGTCAATTACCTTCAAAATTAAAGTGCTACTTAGCCTGTATTTGTCATATATCTCTTCCTCTGTTTGGTCAAAAATGGTTACCTTCTGGTTTGAATTGGTGGTAAATTGCATGTGTAAACAGGTCAAATAGCGACTAATCGCTATTTGCAACTGCCTCAACATCCCATCTGCGAATCTCTATTTGGAGTTTCCTATTTCCGAATCGCCATCTCCATTTTAAACAAATATCGACTCACAAACCAGTTGCATCTCTATTTTTGGTTTGCAAATGGCTTTCGTACATGGCAAACGGCCACTTTCCATTTGCAAACCACTTTGCAACTGTTTTGCAAGTCACTATTCTTTTGTACAGCTGGCCGCAAATTTGGCCTGCAGAACAAAGTACCTTAAATCCAGGCATGCTGAGTGTTGTGGAATTCCTTGCTGAGGATGTGTCGTGCAGCGGCAGTTCCGAGGAACGGGGGTCTGTGATGCAAAGACTTGCGTGAGGTCCGTTGTGCACCAAATGCCAGTTCTCTCATTATCCAATCCCAGAAGTGGCCCACCTTCCATTCACCTGGGATGGACATTATATGCAGTTGATGACCACTATCTTCCATGGGTGAATCTCATCTCATCACACACTTTCAGTGGCAGCAACAAACATGTGCGCGTGCGCACACACACACACACACACACACACTTGCAAACCACACACATCGATAGTCACATTGTCCGAAGATTGCTGACTGTATGCCCAGAGTGTTTTTTCTACTCTTTACCACGGATGACTTTCATATGGAAGAGCTTGCTACCATAGGTCAAAGATGATACTAATGAGCTAGGTAAGTAGGAATCAGATTCCAAAAATGGCCACCACCCCGAAATGTCATAGACTTTGACCATTGTATAACAGGCATGCCCTATCCACGCTACTCCAGAGATGTTTACCATATGCCAGCTGTCTTCCATTTATGCGAGGCATGTCCACAATATGACAAGTTTGGCCATTATAAACAAGGGACAGTCCTCCAAATCACATGCACGATATGACCACCAATGATCATTGACACATTACATTGCAAATCGCAAATAGAGAAGTGCCGATAACATCCTCCCTTTGCTTTGTAATTCATTGCAGGTCACAAAGTGTACTTTGCGACTCAGAAAAACAATTTCAGCTCACAATGTGCATTTTGAACATTGCGATCTAAATTTCTGTGTTCGCAAAGTCTGTGATTTTGCATATCGCAGGCTGGGCAAGTGCAAAAAGGATTTATATTTTGGCCCCTTCCGCCTTAGCAGATACTCACATAAAACATTGTGTAAGAAAAACTAAATTCGTAGTTTCCTCCTAAATTGAAGAATATTTAAGATGAATTTATTCATTCTTCCCTGAACTACTATTGACATAAATGTTATGTTTTCTTGTCCCTTTCCAGAGGACAAAAGAAATGCCTATGAAATTAAACTTAGTGGGGCATCTCTTCTAAAGTTTACGGTTTTCCTTCACAACAACTATTTGCTGATCAGCCAAAAAGCAGATGAGATGAAAGAACATATTTTTATTTACTGAGAAACCCAGCAGTAAATAAGTAGTGTTGACAATGCATTTAGAAATTCTAGAAGACACAGCTCTATGAAAACTTCATTCCACACCAGATGCAATGTTCACATTAAACCACTTCCTTTAAAGTACTGTGAAGTCTATTATAGGTTGCAGTCGTTTGATGCCAACATAACGTCTTTGTGGCACATAAATAAAACGAACAAGCCATAATGTAAGAACGCGATTTACTTGTACTTCTTATTTTTCTTTCGTCTGATTCACAAAGAATTTGCAGAGACGACAAATCACCAGCGCCAAAATAAATCATTCTGTTCCTCCTATAAGCTTGTGTTGGCAGCAGCTTTACAAGTTTAAATGTCAACAGAGGAGGTGTGGAATTTCAAAATAGCAACTCACACCTCTTTGTATAGTTGTTTGTGCTGCCAACTCAGCACCTGAGAGGAAGCGGCGAGGATGCACGTGCTGTGCTGACTGGTGTTTCCGGGTTGGGATCAATAAGGGTGCAGTGTGAGCAGTCGGAGAAGCAGTGGTCCCCTAAATCACCAGATACTGGTGGAATGAGGAGTCACACCTCAGCGAGTATTTCTTCAGCTTCTGCAAAGAAGTGCATATCATTATGCCGGTGAAATAGCAGAGTATCATGGCCCAGCACGGGCAAGGGCATAGGACAAGTGCCCGCTGGTTGGCTAGTAAAAGACAACCATAAGTGGGATGCAGTGGGTACATCATAAAAAGGGCAACATGGATTATTCGGTAGCAGGGGAGCAAATCGTGTGGCAGACTTGACTAAATTATGTATTAAGAAAAAGCAAATTATGTGGCGCAATGCGGCACATCTTGTTATTGTATTACTTCATTATTATGAAATTGTTACACGTGGCAACACTCCGTGCAAAGATTTCACCTCATTAGTACCAGTTTAACCACCAAAGACATAATAAGCAACTGAAAGATGACCAGTCATCCTTTGTGAAGAGCTTTCCACTGCTCAGGAACACGTTGCCACGGTTTAGTAACCTTTGATCCGTTTGAGCTACAAACAAAGGGGCATATTAGCAAGGGCACTATCGCCGCTTTAGCGGCACTTTTTGCCGCTAAAGCGGCGATATTTATATCGCCCTATCAGCAAACTGTCTCTAACAGCAGTTAGCGACAGTTTGCGGGCATTAGCGCCCGTTTTTTTACCGCTTTGCATGTCAGCGATATTTATCGCTAATGACATGCAAAGTGGGCGTTCCAGACGAACAAACCTGGGAAACACTCGCTAACAGGCCTATCGCCTATTAGCAAGGTGGCCATGGCCCCAGTTAGCGACGTGAAAGTCGCGCTAACCGGGGTCATCGCCATTTATTTAACACCTGCAATTAGCAGGTGTTAGCCATACCTAACATGGGGGTGGATTATGCTGATACGACCACAGGGTCGTATCAGCAAGGTGTTCTCCCTTCTCCATGCAACATCGCTGGTTTTTCAGCGATGTTGGCCCATTTCCCCGCTATCGCTGGAATATTCATCGCCATAGCGCTAATCGTTGCTAATACAGCGTTAGCGTGGCAATATATTCCAGCGATAGCCGGCGATAAAAAAATCACGCTAAGCAGGGTTAGCGATGATTATCGCCTCTTCTTGCTAATATGCCCCATATTGCTTTTATTTAATTTGCAGATTATGCAGCATATGATGGATTATGTGATAATTGCTGGAAAAGCATAATTATACGCAAAACACTGCAGACGCAGAATTGCATGATCCCAGTGGTTCTGTCCATAACCCTTGTCCTCTCTGAACCTTTCATACCAATGATAGTGTTTGATGACAATTTCAAAATCCTCGTGGCTGCCTATTTTCTCTGAATATGCTCCCATACAGACTAGTCTTGTTAGTTAGACCCTGCATGACAGTGGTCAGAAGCTTAATGTAGATATATAAACTAAGAAGTCTAATAGTATGTGTCATATTGTGTGCATTGCCATGTGACGGGGACATTTGTTATTGCAACCACTGGGCACTTCCACTGTGAAGCTATGTAAATTCATATAGACACAATCATGCATGTAACACTTCCTGTTTTCTTTCAGAAGTGGTAAGAACCACACAAATGAATTCGCCTTATGTTCATAAGGAAATTATTATTTATATATGACTGTGACTGCAGAAAAAATACTGTGCCAATATATTGTGCTGGAGCACATAACCCTGAGCCATAATCGTGATCCAAAATTGATTCCTGGAGGCTGATACATTCCAGATTACGAGGATAACCCATGTCTATATTCATTTCTCGTATTGAACATTAATTATACGCAAATTAATCTCACGAGAGTATTCTGAAAAGCATTCAAACATTGTATGTTGAGCATTATTCAAAGCACAAAGTGGGGGAAAAAAATAAAACACCTTCAGAAAAAGAATATTTTAATGCCTACAGCAAACGAGATTACCACTGTAGCAATACACATTAGCCCATGATATCAAGCTCTTACAGGTACTTCAAGACTGACTTTGGAAATGATTCCAGAAAACAGATAATCTCCTGACTCTATCCTCATATTGATGACAGATAGCATACAAACTAGCTTAGATTCTTCCCACTTGAAAGGATTATCTTCAATCTTAGCCTTCAGCCAAAACACTGGATAGTGATTCTGGGAATATGCAAGGTCAATGATTCCACCTAGTTGTGTCAGGTCAGACAATGCCTCTGCATTATGTATCAGTAATTTTGGTTGAATGCCACTTCAATATATCTTTTTAATTTCCCCAAAACAGTTTGCAGATTGTATAAATATATTACTGTATTTTTGGCTATTTATCGTTTGCTCCTATGCACAGAAACGCACATTAGAGAGTACTTGTCTAGTCCGAAAATTGTGGCTGTGATGGCTTATTCCAAGGAGACACTGGAGATTAACTTTATATTTAAAAGCCCCAGAAATGAAAAATAAGGGAATGCGGAAAGGATACACATATAAACACAAACACTGGAATTGGTAGGTATGGCATTGAGTTTGTCGTTGAAAAGAGTGTCTGTGTTGAGCATTATAAACTCATATTGTAAAATTGTGTAGAAAGAAGGACAACATACTTACCTTTAGTGTGATATTTGATGTTATGTGCTTAATGAATACAATTTTGGTTTTGGTGTACTTGAAGATTAAGAGGCCTAATCACAAACTGCATTTTTTGCGGATATGTTTAGTAATACTACAATAATACTACTAAAGTACTACAAAATTCTATTTGCTTACTTACATGTGGGGGTGCACACCTCACCTATGTGAGCGCATTGTTGATTAATAGAAAATACTATTTATTTAATGCGTCTTAGCTAGCATAACCAGACATTTTATTTGACATGACTAGTTCCAGTCAGCCTGCATTGACATTGATTTTACAGTGGCAGAAAGAAATTTAGTTTTAAATTACACAGGTGAGTTTCCTACATGCATGTTTTTCTTGTATGCCTTTCCATTTAAAAAAATACATAAAATAGAATTAATTTCACAGTGATATACTTGTTGAGGTTAAATGCATTAATTTGTGTTCCTCAAGAAGCAAGCTATGCGCAGAATGTTTCTGTATTTGTAACAAACTGGTGGTTCTTTACTTGAGTAGGCTCTAAGGATTGTTCATTAGTTGAACTGTCAATTGGTTTTATTTCATGCACAAATGCCACGTTATTTCCTTCATTTCCTATGTAAACCTCATTAAAATTGTGCATCAAAGCAGGTTTTCCAAAATGTTCCTTTGATGTATCATAATTTCTTGAAAAGATATTGGTTTAAGTGTTGGTAACTTTATTAGCACAGCCCTAGTATGTCAGATCTTACTATGCCTGGTGTGTGGCTTTCACCACCTGAAACCAATATAATGTGCCCTTTTTGAGAGATGTTCCAGACTTTTTGCTTACTTTTATGAATGCAGACTTCGTGTCAATCTGTTTATACTTATGCTTTTCTTGTCTTACAACTGAGCAGTTTCTATCTCATTCTGCTCGCTTATTTATTCTTAGATGTTTTGCTTACTTTCTTGAAGACAGATTCTACATTGGTCTGTCAATTGATTTATACACAGATTTTCCTTAACTTTTGAACTGAGCATATTTATATTAGTCCTCTTGCTGAACTATGCTCTGGTTCTGGCTATTCCTTGCTTCGGAGATTGACCTTATGTTGATCCTCTCATATTTACATTATTTGATGCATTATTGATGCTGATTTGAATTCGACTAATTAACTACGTTTTGCCTTCTGTAATGATTCTTAATGTTGAATAACCCTTTATGGCTTTGACTTTGAATTTTTTCCTGTCAAGGTTTCTTTTATTTGCACAAGGGCCATCATCTTATTAGACTCACAAGACTCATAGTACTTTATTAATTAAAAGAGTTGACACCTATCTTTAATGCCTGGGTGTGTCAGTGTCTGTATTGCTATGTCCCTAGGTGTGTCAGTGTGTGCATCAGTGTGCGCCTGTGTATGTTATTGGATGCATTAATGTTTGACTGGCTGTGTCAGTGTATGCACTGCTGTATGCCTCGGTGTGTCAGTGTCTGTATTGCTATGTCCCTGGGTGTAGCAGTGTATGCTTCAGTGTATGCCTGGTTGTGTTATTGGATGCATTAATGTTTACCTGGTTGTATCAGTGTTTGCATTGCTATATGCCTAGGTCTGTCAGTGTCTGTATTAGTGAGTCCCTGCGTGTGTCAGTGTATGCGTCACTATGTGCCTGGGTTCTTATTGGATGCATCAGAGTTGGGATGGGTGTATCAGTGTCTGCTTTGCTGTACACCTGGGTGTGTTAGAGTCTGCATTTGTAAGTCTCTAGGTCTCTCAGTGTATGCGCAAATGTATGCCTGGGTCTCTTATTAGATGCATTAGTGTTTGGATGGATGTGGGCTGTCTGCATTGTTGTATGCATGGGTGTAACAGTGTCTGCATTGGTATGTCTCTGGGTGTCTCAGTGTGTGCATCAGACTGCGCCTGTGTGTGTCATTGGATACATTACTGTTTGGCTGGGTGTGTGAGTGTCTGCATAGCTGTATGCCTGTGCATGTTAGTGTCTGCATTGAAAAGTCTCTGGGTATGTCAGTGTGTGCATCAGTGTGTGTCTGGGTGTGCTATTGGATGCAT
Source organism: Calotriton arnoldi (assembly GCA_963921515.1). Classification (NCBI taxonomy): domain Eukaryota; kingdom Metazoa; phylum Chordata; class Amphibia; order Caudata; family Salamandridae; genus Calotriton; species Calotriton arnoldi. The sequence continues at coordinate 28,008 of CAWUFW010023676.1, read as the reverse complement.
TAGTGCTTGGCTGCCTGTGTCAGTGTCTGCAATGCTGTATGCCTGGGTGTGTGAGTGTCTGCATTGGTAAGTCCCTGGGTGTGTCAGTTTGTGCCTGGGTGTGTTATTGGATGCATTAGTGTTTGGCTGCATGTATCAGTGGCTGTATCATAGTGTAGTTGGATGTGTTAGTGACTGTATTGATGTGTGTCTATGTGTGTCAGTGACTCTATCAGTGTGAGCCTGTCTCTATTAGTACTTTTGTCTGTGTGTAGCTGGGTGTGTGAGTTGCTGTACTGATGTGTGCCTAGGTGTGTTACTAACTGTGGCAATCTGTCTTTGGGTGTGCGTCCTCAAAATGTAAAATAATTGAACCACACTGCAAGAACTAATTAGTAAAGTACATTACTCCAATAGATGGTGCCACTGATCTGCATAAAAAGAAAAAAACTGAACTATTTATTAGCTTTAGATTTACAAAAGTAACTTACAATGTCAACAATGGATAAATGCATAATTCTAGGAAATCACTAGACATTTCCCATACTGAAAAGGTAAGCATTTATATTAATAAGCATTTCGTTTTTCCTTTTTCACTGTTCTCAGCTTGTTTAATCATACACCACAAACAATGTACTTTTGAAGCACACATCATTGAACAGTTAGGAAAAAACAATCCTAAAGATTGAAGAAAAAAACTAATCTGCACACTATCTCATTGCAATTAAGGAACACTGTGGATTGCACTCACTACAAATAAACAAATAAACATAACACAACTTATTTAACTATTGTTAACCATTATTAGCTCTTTACAAATACTGTTTTCTACACAATCACTTCAAACACAGGAATGCATATCTCCACAACAGCACAAAAGAAAGTTATGCTTGGAAGCAGTTTAATATACCTTCTGGGGAAAAAAAGGTAACAGCTAAATATGTGCAGTGTAATATTTGGGGCATACAGTTACCCAGCAGCACTGCCAAGTAGCATTCACATGAGACAAGTACCAATTGGAAGCACTGACAAGCAATTCATGAAAGGGTGTACAGCTGAATGATGTGCGAGAAACTAAGTGCAGCAAAATAATGCATTCCACTAGAGCACCCTGGTGAGAATTTTCATCAGCGGCAATCATCAGAATACCATCAGCCTGTGAATATGTGAGTGAGATGATTACTCACTGTGCGAAATGCCACATGTTTGCCACTGTAAAAATGCCTTATGTGGCTCCATTTTCATACTACCATTCCTGTGTGAATGACTGTAAAGGTGTGTGAGTACATGTATGCCTACCTCTAAGGATGTATTATATTCATACATTTACAAGTATATTTTTTTAACATACTACAATACAATTTAAACCAATCAATTAACAAACATAGCATAACTTATTTAACTATTTACAAATACAGAAGTACACTGAAACTTGAACTATTACAAAGAAAAGTAATACCATAGGAAACAAAGAGATATTTCCTAGAAATGGAAAGGAGGAAATATGTGAAGAGGTACAAGGAAGGTGTAGACATACTCCTGTTTATAAATGGGAGTGTAGTAGTATTTGTATTATTTGCCAAGATTAAATTGATATAGTAGGTCCCCACCCATGTGCTTGCAGTGCTGTTGTATATTTATTTTACCTCTTCAAATATTGGGATGAATGAGTAATGGTATCGTCGTCATGTTGAGCTTAAGTGCACATTGTGAAATTTAGGTATCATCCACTGAGCTTCTGAAGGCGTTTAAAGGTACAGTTGTGTATTTTCCTTTAGATGTAAAACACTATATTCAAACTGTGGGTGCAGAGAGGCATTTGGGAGAACCACTTGTTATTCAAGTGAATGGTGTGTCCACGAAAAACAACAAAATCTGGCAGGAACTATTGGATGTAAATAAGATGAAGAAAGCTACATTATAGCTTAAACACAATAATGTGTACTATAAAGATGCAGATGTCCTCTAACATGGAAGTTGCATGATTGAAGAAATGTTCTACTACATTTAAAAGAGATTATGGGGATGCATTGAACTATATTAGATGAAATAAGCTAAAAGAACTCCATAAGTGTCTGGAGAAAAGGTTCCTCAGGTTGCTTCTTCTCAGCCCTCTTTGAAAATAGAAAAAGTATACAATTGTTTGAAACACCTTCTTACAAAACAACAGTACTTTTAACAAACATTTCAAAACTACCCCACAAAAACCATCCCAGTAGAAGCTACACATTTTCTGACTAACATGAATTTCAACCTGCACTCCTTTGGGGTGAATTCATACTTACTGACAAGGATCTCCTTTATAGTGGGATACCTTAACCTCTTCCCCTTCTCTAGAGCCAGTATGTTGCACGTCCCATCACCATGAATATGACTTCAATGGCACCTCTACAATCCTCCTAAGAGGTCCTCTGTGCCAATAAAGCAAAAGGAGGTGCGCCAGGTAAGGAAGTCCAGTCAATCTTTTTATTTCAAAACCTTTATTTGTACTTTTTTCATCACTTTTTGTTCCTTATCTACACAAACTGTCCAGCCAACGCGTTTCATTCCATAAACAGTAGGAACTTCAACAGGGCTTAATCATTTATGTCAGTAAGTTGTATGTCCGCAGAAAACTCAATATCCTTATTCCAGCTCAGTATGCTGGTAGATTAGGGATTTTCCCAAGGCATCACCGTGCCCGTTTCCGGATACCTTGATACATATCCTTTTACTACTTGTTCTATGGCCAATTCATATAAAGCAAGCAAATCTATTTTGTTGGAAAAAGTAATGTCAAAGTGTGGTGACAGAGGGTGAGGCCAGGGAGTAAAGTGGTAGTCAGAGTGAGTGTCTTTCCATTTTGCGGATGGGATAGTCTGTGACAAACATGCCAAATACAATATTATGTTCCTTAATCCTTTCCCTGTACTGTTGTGCGCTGCTTTTCCCACCATCTACTTATGGCAGACAGGAGGATGTATGTCTGCATGATTGTTGTTATATAATGCCTCACATGTTATATATCATTTATAGTAACTATTTATCTGCCTTGTAGTCAGGGTGAAATTGAAAGGCATTTAACAGAGCATGGCCATGAGGAATAAGATGATTGTCTAGTACAGCTGCCCCACCTGCAGACAGTAGCAAAGTAATGTGAGTATGCATAGAGCACCAGCTGAGCTAGCATGCCTCCATTAATTTAGCTCAACAAGAGAGAGAAGAATACTTGTGTACTTCATAGTGCATAATGCCTGAAATTCTAATCACATCAAAATCGCATGGCCCGAGGATACCAGCAAATGTACTGTTATGTTTCATATAGGTACCCTGATATAGGCTCGGGTAGTAACCAGACCTTTCACCTATATTTCCCCTGCCATTACACTATATAACGGTTCTTGGGACTGACCTTTTACCTAGTTATGGTACTGCTTACAGGACGTGGGGTTTTATCCGAAAACTAGCCTCATTCATTATGCATGAGGATTCTTGGAATCTCAGCAGGACTACCATCTCCTGCATAATAACTATGAATAAGGGTAATTCCTTCTGTCATCCTAAGTCCAACATGACACAGCAAGGTTGATCCCCTGAAAGTACCACTTTGGGTATATAAACACCATAACTTTGCTGAGGCAAGAGAGGAGAAAAAGGACTTCCATGCTGACACACTGACGCAAGACGCTGAGGTTTCCTGCACGCAGACACTCCTGCTCGCAGTGGTCTGACATCCCTACGGGGTGTGTATCTTGAGACCAAGACGGGGTCCCACAGTCTCTCACTTCAGGTAATGGGGTTGATTTATCCTAGAGGTATTCTTGGCTCTACACCTACATACATGCTAGGTATAGCTAGTTAGGATTGCATCATAGGAGTACACATTGTTACTGTCTTGTATTTTATATACAGGCCTGTATTAATTGTTTTAGCACTATGGTAGGAATTTACCATCCCTTTACTTTGTTGGTGCTTATAATCATTTATATCTGTTTCTGTCTTATGGTTGTTTCAGCACACCTATTTTACAATAGAATGATGCTGGTTCAATAAATGCTTATTAAAAACGTCCCCACCGTTTATTCTGTGTATCTCTCTGAGACAAAGTGAGCACAAGTGGTTGAGCGAAAAGTACTGCACTGTTTCCATGATCCCTGATGGGACAGAGTTGTCATGTTCGATAGTTGCCAAGAACTATTCTCTCCTGGGTAAGAGGGGTTTCTAGTGGCACTGTGAGCTAGCTGGTATACAGGCAAACAAGCCCAGTGGGGGTGTCTGGAATCAGTCTGGACACCAATCCCACAGTCTATGTTGTCTAAACGTGTAGATCCTATATAGGTTTATAGGAACTACACGACATGGCGACACCAACATTGGTTTGGTACTTATTTTACGGTCAAATCTGAGTAGTTCAGTCGTGTTATTCTCAGAGACCCCTACTCACAATCCGCCACAGCTGAGTAGGCATATCCTATGTATTGGCTGTAGGTTTATCAAGCTTGAGGGACAAACAGTTCCCGATTGTGCATCAAACCTTATTTCAGTTTCCTTGAAACTTGTTTTTTACAATAATGGCTGACGAATACGCCAATGCGCCAGCACAACGTGCTGCAGCAAGGGATGAAGAACAAGTAGGTGAAATAAACATTTCAGAAAATGTCAGAACTGCCCTTACTTTGAAACTAGCAGACTATGGAGTCAACGCTAGGGGTGGGACAGTAACATTAGTGATTGAGGCACACAAATCATATAGAACAGAGGTATTTTATTCATGGGTTAAATTCTCATAAGCAGATGCACGCACAAATACATTTCACTCTTACTTTGAAGATGAAACACCAGATGAATACTGTCCGTATGAGGACATTGAAATTCCGCTCACCTACTAGGAACACATAAACTGGTTTAAAGTTGCCCTTCCACACACAAAAGAAAAAGTGAGACTCGGTCCGCTCGGCAGAGATGGAGCAACTTGGCCAGTCCTAGCGGCTTACTCACTGCACCCAGACATTGACACAATGCCAGTAGCAGACTTACGTCCACTTCATAAAGAAATAATAAAACTTTACAGAAACCTGACAAAGCTAGTGATGAGAACACTCACACTTCAGCCAGCAAGGGCTACACCAGCAGGACAAATTCAGGGATCTACAACTAAAATAACACCACAAACACTACACGCAGTTATGGGTAAAATGCCCAATAGACGTGAGCAAATGCCATTCTGGATAGCTCGAAAAATAACACAGTTAGAAGCAGTATTTCCACACACAAGCCCTCAAGAAAAACACAGAATGCTAACAATCTGCTTGCCAATGGGGATAGCTCCCCAGATAGAGGATTGTACCTCTTGAGGTACAGTTTTCGCTGCCATATATACCAGAACTCATGGTATCCCTTCAATAACAGTAATACCAGATGTATTAAGACAAATACAGAATGAGTATGGAGCAGAACCTCCTCTGAACTTAGGGATAAAATTGTTAGGAAATTTTGTCCAGGTATCAACTATTATATTAGCAAACATAAAAGGGGAGGCAGCAGCAGTGGCAATACCCCAACACCTGAGGGATTTCACTCCTTTACAACAGGAACATGAATTACCAAAAATTATCGAATACACCTATGCTGAAATAGGTAGAGATAGTTTGGGAGCTAGAGCAAGAAAACCTCAAATCATGGGTGGTCCTGAAAAAGAGAACACCAAGCAAGCACATGATTCTTCCAAGAAGAAATGGGATAACAATAAAAAACAAGAGAATAGAGAGAATAGATCACAATCCAGGGGTGGGTCTCCTCAACAGGAGCCCTCCGAAAGGAGGGAAAACCTTAGGAATCGTGATAACATTAAAAAACCCGACAGGTATCAGGATACTGATACACGTTCCTCTCATTCCTTTCAGGGTTCATCAAAAAACTCAGAGAGGGAAGCACGGTCAGAACACAGACAAGAAGAGCGTACAAAGTCCAGAGACATGCAACGCGCTTCAGACTATACTGCCAAAAAAGAAGAGAAACCAAAATCAAAACCTCAATTTTAAAAGAAGAAGGTAGCAGGTATTAAAGTTAGACATGCCCAGAATTCTGAGGACTCAACTTCTGAATGGGGAATGGGCTCTGACGATGCTAGGATGCCGATGGATGCTGACCTCTGTCCCAGAGGTGCATTTCCCTTGTGCACTCAGTGATGAAATATACCAAGTAGATGCTTGTCTGCAAGTTTAGTGAGAAATATTTGTATTCTCATTCGAAATTTAGTTAGATAAGTTCATCATTTGCATTTACATTCATTTTTAATTGTTATTGCTTCATAACAATGGTTTCACATAGTTATTCATTCCTCTATGCCCAATGCATTTCGGGCTGGGAGCCCTTCTTCAGGGGCTGTATGAACTGAAAACGTAGAGGAAATTTCAGATTCAGTACAAGGCAACCGGAGATAAGATAATTAAAGTCAACTTTGTAACAAACACAGTGAAATCTGTGTAAAAGAGAGATGTTAAGAGCAACTCAACATGCATGTGTGATTTGTGTAGCTCAAATATATGGGGATCTATTGATGTTGTAAGTACGTTCTGGTGAATAAAAATTAAGATAAAAACAGGATGTTGCTGGACAGTGTAACTCCATATTATAATATGCAGTTGTTCGGTCAAGTGAAGTTGTGCCTGATTTAAAGAACGACTTTGTGCGCTTTGCATGCAACATTGCAACCCGGTGCGATTATGCCCAACGATACTGGAGTATTCGGCAAGCGACTACGTGCGTAATCAGGTGAAACATGCTTTTGTTATATCCCGGTGTGTTGATGAAAAAATCGTACGAAAAACGTGCCAACTCAGTTAAGTTTAAAACTTACGAAAACTATTGAATTCAACTTGATCGTCTTACGCTGTGCTGCAGAAGAAAACAAAAGTTAAAATGGTGCACGAGGATTCGAATTTCCACATAAAGAGTAACACCGGGCCGATAAACGGCACAGATTCAAATAGCGACTTACCCGTGGTGAACAAAGTGTAGCGTGTCTAATCCTTCCGTATTGGAAAAAACGTGATTAAACCCGTCCGCACGCCATGGAGGTTTTGAACTGTTGTGTATCCCGGAAGTGGGCGTGTTACGAAAAACTACACACATGAAGGAACGGGACAACAGACTGGTAGTCCGCTCCCTATTTTTAGTAAATGAAACATCGGAAATCCAAAAGGACTCGAGTGATGAATTAATAATTAGTACGCCCGTAAACCAAAATAAGAGTGAAAAATTAAAAACAAAATGTGACAGGTATGCGAGTGCTTAAACAACGGGATCATAAATGCATAAGAATGGGCTATTAGTATATTAAACAGCTGTCCAACATGCATATACAAAATAAATTCATAAATTGACCACTGAATGTCATGTTAAATTCAACATATCTCTGCTGAGTATCTCTGTCCCTATGTCATCAAACATCATAAGAAAACATCATAAGAAATTTGCATGTATGGTTGTTAATGAGATTACAATTAGAGAAAGCAATTGAAATCAAAGCGTTCATTTAACCCCTTGGGGCTAACAGAGTCCATAAAGTTTATCCAATGTATTTCTCTGCGTAACAGATGTTGTGTATTATTTCATCCCTGCAAGATAGGGACCTGTTCCAAAACCAGGAAACGGAGTTGACTAACATTGTGTTGCATGGAGTTAAAATGACTGGCTACTGTGGATTTAGGATTCCTTGTTCGGATATTACTCTTGTGTTCATTTAATCTTGTTCGAATTTTTCGCTCAGTTTTTCCGATATAAACTAAGCCACATGGGCATTTAAGCATGTAGATTAGGTTTTGACTGTTGCAAGTAGTGGTAACTTTGAGTTTCACCGGATTTCCTTTGTATGGATGTCGAATGACGTTACCTTTGATTATAGAATTGCAATTTCCACAGTTTAAACAAGGAATAGTGCCTTTGTATTCCAGGTCTTTTTGGACTATAGGTTTGTTCAGTATTTGTTTGAAATTCTTTGATCTCGTGTATGCGAATCGTGGTTGTGTATTAATAATATTCCCTTAAAGTCAGCTGCTGTGCTTAACATGGGCCAAAATTCGAGGATAATTTTTTTGATTTGGTAACTCCTGATTGAAAATTTTGAAACAAATACGCTACGGCTTTCCTCTTTAGCACTGTGGATGTTTTTAAGTATTTCTTCTCGTATTTTTGCATCGGCTTTTGCAATGGCAGTCCTTAGAACTTCTTCCGGATAGCTACGATCCTTGAATTTCTCTATGCATGTGTCCATACTTTTCTTGTATAAATCATCGTTGGATGATATTCTTTTGAGATGAAGTAGCTGTGAGTATGGAAGGTGTTTCTTTAGTGATGGTTGATGGAAGCTATGGAAGTGCAATAAGTTGTTCCTGTCGGTGGGCTTGGTGTAAACAGTAGTTATCAGTTGACCTCTGTCGTTTATGACACAAGTATCCAAGAAGGTAATTTGTTGTCTGCTGATGGTAGAAGTAAATTCAATTTGTTCATCTACTTTGTTGAGTGATTCTATGGCCTCGATTAGATCATTCTCAGTACCGTGCCATAAAATGAAAATGTCATCAATGTATCTTTTGTATAGGATGAGGTGTTGCTTCCAGGTTTCTTGGCTCAAAATGTGATTCAATTTGAAACGATACATAAACAGATTCGCGTATGTTGGAGCAGCACAATTGCCCATGGATTTTCCGGAGCATTGTACAAAGAAGTTTTCTCCCCATTTGAAATAGCTGTGGTAAAGTGTAAAGTGGATCAATTCCATAAGAACAACTTTTTGGTCTTTGGTTTTATCACTGGAAATGAGAAAAGATTCCACAGCCTGTATTCCTTTGTTATGCGGGATTGAGGTATATAGTGCTTTAACGTCGATGGTGCACAGGGTTGTATCTGGTGTAACCAATGATTTAATTGATTCCAGGATGTTTAGAAAATCAGTCGTGTCCTTTATGTAGGTACTCATTCCTTGTACTAATGGTTGGAGATGTTTATCAAGGTATTTACCTATCGGTTCGTGTATGGAATTGATGGTCGAGACGATGGGTCTGAATGGGGGTGTTTGTGTACTTTGGGTATCATGTAAATGTATGGTATTGCCGGGTCCGATTTGATGAGATATTTTATATCATCATTGGTGATGGTACCATTAGTTATTGCTGTATCAATGATTTTAGATAAAATCTTCATGAATTCCGTTGTTGGATCAAGGGACAATGCCATGTACGTATTGGTGTCTTGCACATGTTCATTGACGTTTTTTACATAGAAATCTGTGTCCATGATAACCATGGCACCTCCTTTAACAGCTTGTCGGATGGTAACTTCTGGTATTGCTGCTATTTGATTGAGGGCTTGGTAGTCTTTGGGTGCAATGTTTGATCTTTTTGATTGTGTCTGTTTGAATATCCTCCGTACTTCGTTTTGGACAATGGTTTCGAATGCGTCAATCACCTTGTGGCTCACAGGTGCCATAAATGTACTTTTGGTACGTAAACCCAAAAGAGTATTTTCTTGGGGACGTTGATTAGGTTCTACTATGTTCCTAAAGAAATGTTTTAATCTTAATGTCCGGATAAATTTGTACAGGCTAATTTATGTCTCGAGAATGTTGGATCTGTAGGTTGGTACAAAAGAGGATCCTTTCTGTAGGATCCTCAGTTGGTGGTCTGTAAATTGATGCTTTGAGATATTAATTATGAGATTCTCTGACTCCTTGTTCCTTTTGCCACCGGTTTGTGTGTTGAGGTGCTTCCTCCTGCTTCATCGGGTGGCCTTTGGCCTCTTCCTAAAAAAGGTTGATTACCGTTATTGTTTATAGATGTGGCAGGTCCTTCTTTTTTGGGTCTATCTCGAATTTGTTCTCGAAGTGGAAAAGATCTTTGTTGTGTATCGTCCGATGATGATGCGTCTGTATCTGAAATTCTTCCTGTGTTGCTTCTTTGCGATCTTCTTTGAGCATAAACCTCAGCCCAATTATAAACCTCTCCAAGTTTGTAATCATATGTGTCCCTTTTAAATTTCCTTATTTTTCTTTCGTTAATCTCTTTGGTGAATGATTCCAGTTTTTCGTTGAGGTCTGCTAAAGTTTTATCCCACTCCTCTTTGGGCATGGTCTCTGTAAGTTCTTGCTTTAATTGTAGGGTCTCTTTATTTAGGTCCTCCAAGAGTTTAGATAGTTCTTCGATGATAAGTAAAATAAGGTCCATGGAACACTTGTTTAGGATCGCTTGCCATTTTTCGGTGAACCTCACGTTGTTCTTGCACAGTGTGGATTTAAGGGAAATTCTTAGTCCCGTGGGAATGTTTTTTTTTTTTATTGTCCTCATTTATACGATTTTTATGGTTATGTTAGACAAGGTCCCTTGTCGTGGTTCCGATTGGCTTGACTGGAGACCGCCCTTTGATATGGTGCCGAGTGTTAGAATGTCTTAAAACCTTTGGATTCAATTGAAAGTCGGTCACAGAACCTCCATGCCGATCATTCGAATCTACAAGATCGCATTGTATATAATCATTGGACATTCCTCCCTACCTTACCTCATATGTTTATCCCATAGGTCCCAAAACCTGGTTTTAAATCTGTTCCCTCTTTGTTTATCTAACAACCTAACTTTCCTTACTGAGCCGATCCACTCTGTTACCCTAGGGGGGGTGATAAGAATCCAATTCAAACATATCTCGCGCCTTGCTAGTATAATTAAAGTAAATAATAAACATTTTTGTGTTTTACTTAATACAGTAGTGGAAATGTTACTGTCCAAAATACCAAAAATAACAGTTAGTGGGCTTACCTTGATATTTATTTCTAAGACTTTATCAATAGCCTTACCCACTTCTTCCCAGAAGATTCCCAGTTGTGGACACTGGTAAAACATGTGGATGTCGTTCGCCCTGGGGTCCCCACATTTTGGGCAATTCCTTACCACCTGGTTGTTCAGTTTGGAGAGTCTTTCCGGGGTCCAATATGACCTATGTAAAGTAAAGAGATGGTTTCTCCTAAGAGGTGCAGAAATTATAGTTTGCCATAAAAGAGTGCAGGATACTTGCCAGAGATGATGCAAGTCTTGGGTAGGGAAGATCTTCCTCCATATTTTATCTGGGACTGTAAATTCGTCTTCTGTTATTTGTATCAAATGCCAATACCATTTCGGGATTTCCTTTTTCCGTACGTCACTTAAAAGTTCGTTATCCAGTTACGCTGTGGTTTCTAGACTTTTTTCCTGATTTTTTGACCAGTTTAGTAACTGATAATATTTAAACCTGGAGATCCTGCCCTGTGTTGCTTCAAATAGTGATTTCCAACTTATTAACGACCCAAAGTCAGTCAATTGTCCCCATCTTGTTATGCCTTCTTCCCTAAGTGTGATTGCTAATGAGTCTTTTAGACACTCTGGGGTTTCTGGAGACCTCCAAATGGGTGCTAACCGGCTGTAATACGGGATCCTCCATATTCTTCTGATTTCATACCATAACTTATATGCATTGTTAAGAACTTTTAGTTTAATCTTCTTAAAGAATTTTGGATGTCCAAACTTATATAAACAATGGTCTCCTTCTGTTACGACTTTCCAGTAAGAAGAGTAATCGTCATGAAGTCTAAAAAGGATTCTTATATGTTTAAAATGAAAGGCTCTATAGTAAGAAAGCAGGTCTGGGCTTGCAATACCCCCTCGGTATTTCCTCTGGCACAATTTTCTCCATGCTATCCTCACTCCTTTTGAGGCCCATATGAAGCTGTTAATTTCACTTTGTATCTTTTTTAGCCATGGGGTCTTAAACTCTAACGGTATAGTATTAAATAAAAAAGTGAACTTTGGTAAAATAGACATTTTTATTACATTTGAACGCCCCAGAAAGGACAAGGATAGGCAACTCCATGCTTTTAATAATTTCCTCATTTCCTTAATCTTTAAATTTAGATTTACTTGAGCAATTTCAATGATGTTTTTCGATACCTCTATTCCCAAATACTTAATACTATTTTTAGATTCCGCTATTGGTGTTTCTACATTCCAGTGCATTATTTCCGTTTTCTGAATGTTTACTTGGTAGCCCGAAATTTCTCCAAAATCGGCTAACAACTTCGTGATAAAGGGGAGGGTCTTATTAAGGTCACTCATGTAAACCATTAAGTCGTCCGCATACAATGCCACTTTATTTGATTAAATTGAAATGGGGTAATTCCCTCGGATCTCCTTATCATATTGGCCAGTGGTTCTATGTAAAGATTGAAGAGGTGAGGAGACAAGGGACAACCCTGTCTCGTCCCTCTTCCAATCTGGATTCGTTTTGATAAGCCTCCATTTATAAGTACTTTTGCAGCTGGCGCTGTATATATGTTTCTTATTACTCTTAAAAACTTCCCTCCTAAACCGTATTGTTTGATAGCTTCCTGCAGGTATACCCAATTTACACGATCAAATGCTTTAGCAGCATCAAAAGTTAAAACTGCTAGTGGTAACTTCCCTTCAGTGGCTATATCAATAGCACGGATTAATTGATGAGTAAGATCATGTAATTGTCTGCCTCTTATGAATCCTTTTTGGTCAGAATGTATGAGTTTACCAGTAATGATTCCAATCCTTACAGCTAGTATTTACGTAAAAATGTTATAATCACAGTTTAGGAGTGATATAGGTCTGTATGACTCACATCTGAGGGGATCTTTTCCTGATTTTAGGATTAGGCTGATGGTGTCGTCATTCCAGGATTTAGGGAGCTCAAGACCTTTCAGGTAGATATTATTAAAAAGATCCGTTAATCTTGGAATTAATGTTTCTCCTAAAGCTATATATAAATCCATTGGAATGGTGTCCGGGCCTGCAGCTTTCCCTTTCTTAGATTTTTTAAAAATGTCTAACACTTCTTCACAGGTAATTTCCGCATTCAATGCTTCACTAAGCCCCTCTCCCACGTTTGGTAGCTTTGATTCCCTCAAATATAAATCTATCATATTAACTGAGGGTGTATGATCGTCATTATACAGTGCTTGAAAAAAGTCTTCAAAAGCTTCTTCTATCTCTGTCCTGCTCTCTACCTTCGCACCTACCAAGTCGCTATGTATTGCTGTTATTTTATTCCTGCTGTTGTCGGTCTTAGTTTTCCACGCTAAGAGTTTCCCGCTATTTTCGTCGTATTCGTAATTTGACAATCGACTAGCCCCCCATCTTTTCATTATCCTTCCTTCCAAATAGCTAGATAATTCCATTTTCTTTGAGCTTTATGATATTTTATTAAAGTTGATGCATAAAGTCGCTGATTAATGGCTTTTTTGGATATATACAGAAGTTGTTTAACATTAGATTGAATAGATCCGGTGCTTGTGCTGTGTCCTTCTGTTTCCTCTATTAAGGAGTAGATCCTTTGAGTTTCGTCAGCTGTAAATACGAATGTTTCTGCTCTTGATTCTGTAATTTTTGCAATTTCATCAAATTTCATGGTGGTGGGTGCGTCCTCTGACGATGCTAGACAGCGCTGCAGAAGTAACAATAGCTCGCCAGAACCTGATGGAATTTCTGGTGACAGCAGAGTTGAATGAACATATCACGGTGGAGACACCTGATACAAGGGTAAGTGTCCCACATAAATTACATGGATTAACACTCTAAATGGAGGGGGACAAACCCATAAAAATTAAAGGTCTCTTTTGGAGGAACCTGACTCATGGATATGATATCCTTTTGGCTGAAAAAGATTAGCCGCCTAAAATTGTTATGGTGTGCCCAAAGGGAGAAACAGTAATTTTACCGGCCTTCTCCGACCATGTCCCAATATACTTAAAACATACATACGCGCAGGAGTGGGAGAAAGCACTTGCTCCAGCATTATATTTGCAGCCATGTTGGGGGGATGCTGAGTCACCTCACCATGTAATCCCAGTAAAAACTGCTCCAACTCCGTAGAGACAGTACCCAATAAAACAAAAAGCAAAAAAAACAGGTCAGGGAGATCTTAGATCAACTTGAATACCAGGGTGTAACTAAAACTTACACCTCTTCAATGAATAATCCTTTGTTTCCTGTAATGAAACCTGATAATTCATACTGTCTAGTCTTATACTACAGACATCTGAACACGTACATTAAAACGTTTGCAGTACAGAATGTACACAGTGCCGCATTAATGAATAACATTGTGCAGGAAAAAATGCAAAACAGCACTAGATATCTCAAATGGATTTTCCTGCCAAAATACAGCACTTGAAAGCAGATATTTGACAGCATTCTCAGCGCTTGGTTCTCAGCGTCAATTTTGTCGACTCCCCCAAGGATATAACAATAGCCCTGGGTTGTTCTCCGCTAGGGTAACAGAGTTACCTCAGAATTTGGATGATGAGGCATTGTCCTATGTAGATGATATTTATCTGAAGGATGATGATTTAAAGGATCACTTGACCAGGGTGAGCAACATAATTTTGGGGTTTGCCTCAGAGGGTTACAAATTTAATTTAAAAAAATTGAAAATAGCCCATCTCAATGTCCTATTTTTGGGACATGAGCTTTCAAGTGAAGGTAAAAGCCTGGCAGCTAACTTTTTAGAGAAATGTGCGCTGCTCCCACCTTCTAAATCATTGAAAAACTTACAATCCATATTGGGATTTTTAAATTTTCGCAGAACATGCATTTTAGATTACGCAGAAAAACTAAAACCTTTCTACGACCTAATAAGACCTGATTTTTCAGTTAGGCATTGGACACAGGAACACACAGTTATCCTTCGTTCCCTATAAGCTGACATGATAGCTTCCAAACACTTACACACACGTGTCAACACCACAAATTTGGTGATCCGTGTTATAGCGGGTCAATCTAGGTATACTTACCTAACCTTCAATGAAGGCAAAACAGTACCCATAGCATACAAATCACACTTGTGCACAAATGCTGCAATGCGTTTTGCTTCTACAGAAAAAATTCTGACAGCAGTACAGACCGCTGCAGTGAGGGAAAGAGCACTGGCTCAGGGGAAAAGAATAACTGTCGTAACTCCAGTACCGGCCTTAGAGGCTGTTACAAAAGCAAGCGTACAGAATGCTAAAGCTTTACATCCGAGATGGATACAATGGGCTAATTCTCTCACTGCAACAGATGTAGATTACAAATTTGACTCTACACTTAAGACGCAAGCATTTCTGCAATATGAATAAGAATATCCTTTCCCAAATGAAAAAATGCCCCTAGATCAGTATGAATATATCATTTACACTGACAGATCTGCTCAGCCGGCCATAGGAAGTAAACAAAAATACAGCGCCGCATGTGCGATTGTAAAGGGTCGTATGCAGGACGGCAAATTCCATCCTAGCACTACAAAGACACTGTCTCTAAGAGACTGCACGGCACAGCTGGCAGAGTTAAAAGCCCTGTTACTGGCACTAATAAATACGGATCGAGAATTCCCCACACTGATCGTGTGTTATTCATTTTACTGCGTCCAGTCATACAATGAATACGGAGTCCTATTTGGGACGAGAATGTGGGTACCTGATCTCTACTATGAAAGCACAGTGGCGGATGAAAAACCATTTGACATCAAAGTTTGGCTGTTTTACAGGATCTCAATGAATTCCGGGCACTACAAAGCAACGTGCAAGTAAAACGCACCGCCACTGGGGAAGTCAAATCAGTCACAGCAAGACCTGCCTGGATCCCTAAAGTCAGGGATCTGGTCAGAGAAAAGATTGTGGACAAGAAAGATTTTGGGCCATCATACATAAAGCCTGTACCTGTTGTGGCTGTCGAAGGAACAAGAACAGTACTTCTTCCACCTCTTGCCGGGAAAAAAGAAAAGAGATTTGTTTCCATCGAATTGATCAAACCACACTATGTGGCCGATACTGAATAGTAGGCCTCGTGGGCTCCTGGGTAGCCGACGCTCTCCTCTCGCTACCATACAGGGAGTTCAGACAGAAAGACTCATAACATTTGAAGAGTCACCAATACAAGATAATGGACTTTCCAACAATATAATGAAACTCGTTCCTATTGCAAAAGAACATCAAGACACATATATCAATTCGGCCTACCACTGACATCTACATAAATACTCCTCTACAAGAGACGGGTGCCAGTTCAACGAAACCTGCTGAGCTACCAAAAATAGATCGAACTGCATCTGGCTACTTCATCGATTTTGATACCTTCTCTCTGGATCCCAGTGAACCTGAGACAATGTCAGCTCAAGTTTCCCGTAAACAACAACTTCATGACTTCTACATTTTTCTGAAAAAGACTTACCTAGTATCACCTTGGCTACAGCTCTGGATAATAACTGGAATATTGTTTTTTCCTATTCTGGATTGGCCTAGTGACTGTCTTTTGCTTACTCATGAATGGAAACATTCTCCCAGAACGCTCTGCAGTATCAAATGTGATCTTGGTCCTGAAACCTCATACGTCATCTCATCGTGAGCAAAGAGACATGTCCTTCATGAACATTACAGCTGTTCCAATTCCTGATGGTATAGTTTGGGTCAGAGTTTCATATGATGTATTTGGTCCTACAGAACTTTTGAAAATTCCTCATATATTTAAAATTTCTTTAAATAAATGTTATCATTACCTCCAGTACATTTTCCGACGATTTGGTTTTTGAAACTGTAAATAATATGTTGTCTGATTTTGAACAATTCGCTGCATTTTCAAGCATTGAAATGTTAGAGGACACAACTGATTATGACACAATGTACTGTTACCAACATTATGGTCATCACTTTTTCCATAAATCCATTTTCCCACGTAATGTTTTTACATAACACCAAAGGGAACATTGCCTGACACCGCCGAAAGGTAGTTCGCACAGAAATGTTCTTATTTTTCAGGGTTTAACACTTCTGACCCGACCTCATATTACTATAAGGTTGCACCTACATCTGCACAGAAAAATATGCTAACAAACACCAAACAGAGTTATTCTGCATCCTTTATTTCCTTACCGTCTGAACAGGGTTCGACTTTTGGAAGGACACTATAGACATAAAATCAGTATGGGGTTCAAAGGAAGGGCAAGTTCAGGGAACAGAAGAACTATTTTGAGCGTGCCTCATTCCACAGCAGATAATATTTCTGAACGACACTGTGCAACAGAACTCCTGTCTTGGAATAGCCAAGAACAAACACTTGAACATACCTCGGAACACCTCACCATCACACTTTGAGGGGTGGCAAAACTTTATAACACATGGTGGGGATACAATAGATGATATCATACATCATAATTCATCAGACCTCAATTGGAAGGGATGGTTTTTTGGCCCACAGACACAAATAGATGTCAGACAAGATTCAGGGGTACCACCGAAGGGTTTAGTGTCCATAGGCCGGACCAACGCTATGGACAAAGAGAACATCCGGGGGTGGTGACATCATACAGTGTTGGGAAGTTATGCCTCGATTGGCTAAAAACCTCGCACTGTCCCAGGTGAAACAACACTTATCCTTACTATCAGATGAGGTGGATTTAAGGTTTTTTTTATTGGGTCCCTGAAAGCCTAGTCAGAAACGTTTCTTAAACTTTGTTTATAATGAAATCTGGAAAATCTCTCAACAAGAAGCTGCAGAGAGACTTCGTGAAATTGATAGAATTAACCTAGACAAAGCGTTAGCTGTAGTTGATAATGGTATGACGACATTAACATCCAGATTTTATTCACTGGCCAACATTGTATCTTCTGCTATAGATATACTAGAACAGGATTTGTCCATACTACAGAACGGACAGTCTCAGCTATGTTCTATTATGTTGTTAAGCTGGACGCTACAATCATTGTGTTCTGGTTATGTGCCTTGGCGATTTATCAACAGTACGTTCTTGTTCTCTGCATACAATCTAACTAAAAACAGATAACAATGGCACAAAGGGGAGCAAAGTATACAATGCTGTGTATTGAAAAACTGGACCAATTACCTTTCACTGTGGCAGAGTCACCATCCACAGAATGGTTAATCCATTGCCATATAACATTACCGGTCACAACTTTCCAGTTTCAGTATTGCCTAGAACATCAACAGGCAGGCAGATGTGAAGCAATGGGTAGGGAATTCATCAAAGAATCTTGGGAATTGCCATACAGATTTCGATGCAGGAGTGGGACATGGAAGTGTTTCTAAGCGGTACAAACTGCGAGAACTCTTTAAGTGGATCTCTCATATGCCAGGATATCATGCTTCACGGGGCCTGTAATAGTTCAGTTGCAAACTTATCCTGTCATCTGAAAGGGTCCCCAGCTGCCGCGATTAATCTGGTGTTAAAGTTGCTCTCGAATGGGAGTTACTTGATGCTGAATGATCAAGGTTGTTCTGCGATGCTTCCGGGCAACACAGATCTTGTCACTGTAGGCTCCAGGGTTATTTGTTGTATGCAAGTATTGTTTCCACCGACCCACACAGTCAGGGAGGCACCGTTATGGCCTTCATTGAATGTTTCCTTTATACGGTTGGATACTCTGAACCGAATGAAAGCCGTGGTTTTACAAAAAACTGTGCCCTTAACCTCCGCCCGAGAGAATTTTGATCTTTAGGTCGCAAGGTCCTTAGCTGAGATACAGGCACTAGTACGAACAAACTGCCCTTTTCATTTCACAGAAAAGGTACAACGTATCTTTAAAATGTCTGATACGAAGGGTATAATACACCTATTTAAGACCATAGGTTCGGGACTGTTAAGCACCTTTCAGACAGTCTTCGGAGTGATTCCACCATTCATGCACTCTGTATTCAGAAGCATTTTTGGAGGACTTCCGCTGATCCTGTTAATAATAGCAAGAATCCTGATTGTAATTTTTCTGCTATGCAATGGACGTCCCAGTCACCTAGGAGATGGAAAAAAACAATCTTGGAGCGCCAATACCGTGATCGCATGGTACTCCATCTGGGCACACCTCGCCTTCCAAAACTAAGCGAGTCTTGGTTCCTTTCGTTTCGCAGCTGTGGGCAATACAGAAGATCATCAGTGCTCGATTGACCTGATCTGTGAGGTGTTGCAGGGACCGTCGTCTGTGATGGCTAGCAACAGTGATGTTGCGTCTCTCAGCCAGGACATATAAACATTTGGCTCACTGCGTGCTGGGAAAAATGTGTCCTTCTTCAAAACAGCCAATTTTTTTTTTTAAATAACAGTATTCTTTTTACTGAACAGCATGGCTTTCAGACACTCATAGTTGTTCGAACTATATATACGAACATATTTTAGTAAGACTTCTACTGCGTAAACTACAATTTTAGCATTTTAAAAAAATTTGAATTGCCTAGGAGTAAATTCAAATTTTAGTATGTCGTCCAGTCAGATGAGGAGTGGGTGTTATGTTTCATATAGGTACCCAGATAAAGGCTCAGGTAGTAACCAGACCTTTCCCCTATATTTCCCCTGCCATTACACTACATAACGGTTCTTGGGCCTGACCTTTTACCTAGTTATAATACTGCTTACAGGACGTCGTGTTTTCTCAGAAAAGTAGCTCATTCATTATGCCTGAGGATTCTTGGAATCTCAGCAGGGCTACCATCTCCTGCATAATAACTATGTATAAGGGCCATTCCTTCCGTCATCCTAAGTCTGACATGACACAGCAAGGTAGATCCCCTGAGGGTACCACTTTGGGTATATAAACACCATATCTTTGCTGAGGCAAGAGAGGAGAAAAAGGACTTCCATGCTGATGCAAGACGCTGAGGTTTCCTGCACGCAGACACTCCAGCTCGCAGTGGTCTGACATCCCTATGGGGTATCCATCTCGAGATCAATACGGGGTCCCACAGTCTCTCACTTCAGGTAATGGGGTTGACTTTATCCTAGAGGGATTCTTGGCTCTACACCTACATACATGATAGGTACACTTAGGTACATCTAGTTAGGATCGCATCGTAGGAGTACGCATTTTTACTGTCATGTATTTTATATACCTGCCTGTATTCATTGTTCTAGCACCATGGTAGAAATCTACCATCCTTTTTCTCTGTTGGTGCGTATAATCATTTACATCTGTTTCTGTCTAATTGTTGTTTCAGCACACCTATTTTACGCTAGAATGACGCTGGGTCAATAAATGCTTATTGAAAATGTCCCTACCATTTATTCTGTGTATCTCACTGAGACAAAGTGAGCACGAGTGACTGAGCGAAAAGTAATGCACTGTTTCCACGATCCCTGATGGGGCAGAGTTGTCATGTTCGATAGTTGCCTAGAACTATTCTCTTCTTGGTAAGAGGGGTTTCTAGTGGCACTGTGAGCTAGCTGGTATACATGCAAACATACCCGGCAAGGGCATCTAGAATCAGTCTGGACACCAGTCCTACAGTCTATGCTGTCTAAACGCGCAGGTCCTATATAGGTTTATAGGAACTACATGACATAACGTACCTGTAACCTTTGGTTTTATCAGTGACTTTCAAAGGTTTTTTTAATGATATTTCCTAACTATAACGTTTCTGTAACCTTTGTTTTTTTAGTGAGTTTCAAAAGTTTATGTAATTTTATTTCCTAACTGTAACCTGTAACCTTTGAGAGTGGGTGTGTGAGTGGTTGTATGGGTCAGTGAGTGGGTGTGTGAGTGGCTGAATGTGTCTGTCAGTGAGTGTGTGAGTGGTTTTGTGGGTGTGTGAATTGGTGTGTGAGTGAAAGACTGTATAGGTCAGTGAGCAGGAGTGTGAGTGGCTGTGTTGGTCTGTGAGTGGGATGTGAGTGGCTATATGGGTATGTGAGTGAGTGTGTGAGTAGTTGTATGGGATGTGACTGGGTGTGTTTCAGCAGCTGTATGGTTCTGTGAGTGAGTGTGTGAGTGGCTGTATGGAACTATAAATGGGTTTGTGAGTGGCTGAATGGGTGTGTGAGAAGGTTTGTGGGTGTGTGAGTGGGTGTGTGAGTGGCTGTATGGGTCTGTAATTGGATGTGCCAGTGGTTATTTGGGTGTGTGAGTGACTGTATGGGTCTGTTAGTGGTTTTGTGGGTGTGTGAGTGGGTGTGTGAGTGACTGTATGGGTGTGTGAGTGGCTGTGTGGGTCTGTGAGCATATGTGAGAGTGGCCGAATGGGTGTGTGAGTGGGCATCTGAGTTTCTGTGTGGGTGTGACAGTAGCTGTGTGATGGACTGGATCAGAACGGAACCTCACCTGCCCCTTTATCAAACAATATCCCACAGTTTTGCACAAAATGTCTACCCAACTATAGTACCTCTAATTGGCTAATTAGTATGTGCCATCGCGTTCGGTAAATGTGTAGTGCATAATCTACACTACAGCTGTGTAATGGACCACAAGGAAATGTCTCCAGTGACCTTGTGTGCATGTAATTTTGGAAATGTGATTGCTCCTCGTGGTCTTGATTCACAAATCTCTGATAACATGAATTCTTGCTAGAGAAGAGGACAAGACTGCAAAGAGGGGAACCTCCACCAAACAAGGGTACTTCCTCTTAACTTTATGAAGTAAGTGCTTCTTTGTTTGGTGGAGATGTCCTCGTATTCATCTGCATCAAGAAGGTGTCACTAAAATCAGCATAAATGTGATCGGGGACCAAACATGCAGAGCTTGCAGATGATTTTGGGTATTTTCATACTCAAGTACTTAAGAGGGAGAACCATGGACTCAGCTCTAACCAGAAGACGACAAAAATGAAACCACTCATCACAGTGACTACAGGTCAGATTGCGCTCCAATAGATCAATAATGCATTTACCTCAATTAAGGATTTCAGCTTGTTTTTCAACGTGGAATACAAGAGGAAACAAACATGCTTTGCCTTCCCAAAGTCCAAGAAGTTAGGAACTATTGTGCTTTAAAGAAGGGGAGTGGGACCCCAGCCCCCAGGGCCCAGCCACTTAATCCTGGGTGCCCTGGAGCCTACTCAGGGCACCCAGTGTGCAGCGCTGGGGACCACGGGGGAAGCCTCAAACCCTCTACAGACCCTGCCGGGTCCCTGCCTCCAGTGGGAGCCGGCATTGCTCCTGCATGCAAGAAGCAGCCAAAATGCTGCTCCCTGCACATGGGAGCAATCCTTTCATCTATTTTCCTACCTAATTGCCAGCGGGCAGGAACACAAATGAAAAGTCCGCTCCCTGTGGGCAGGAGCATTTTTTCTGCTCCCATCTGCTTGGAGCAGACTTCCGGTTTTCTCTCGCTTGGTGTGAGCTGCAAATCACGTGCCAAGTGAGAGCAAACATCTATGTCCCGGGGTCAGGCACCCAGGGGCATAGCGAGCTGGCCCTGGGGAGTGGTGGTCCCCAGGGCCATTATTGGCTCTAGGAGGGGGCCACAAGGTCCCATCATCTGTTCTCCTAGGGCCTGCCCTAGGGAGGTAGTGGTCCCTGGAGCTGAAAATGGTCAAGAGCCTCCTTTAAATTGAATTTGTGGCCCCGGGGACGTAGTGGTACCTGGGGCCCTTAAGGACAATGGAAGGGGTCCATGCGGCCCCCCTCCAATTTATCAATGAGGTGGTGATCCCCTGCGCTCTTAAGAGCTGCAGGAGGGGAACCCCTTGGTCCCCCTCCCTTTAATGATGACAATCGGCAAGCCCTGGTGAGGTGGCAGTCCACTTGCGCTCAAATACAAACAAGCACATTTTTCCCATTGGGATTCATGAATCTTCGTGATTTTTGCAGTAATTTTCTTTTTTTAAATGTGCTTATTTGCCCTAGCGGGATTCCTGGGGGACACCAGCACCAGGCTTAGTCCCAAAATGGATGCCAACACTTCCTGGTTGAAGTGTTGACAGCCACTCAGATCTCAGCACGAGATCAGTGAGATTCGTGGAGGGTCCCCGCCTCTAGATATACAAATGTGTTTTTTCTTTTACTATCCCAAAAACTACTGAACAGATTTATACCAAATAATGAAAAAGGTTCTTTCTGGGCCAAGAGCTAGCTTTCTGCCAAATTTGGTGTAATTCCATCCAGCAGTTCCGGTTATAGTCATGTCTAAAATCCCTATGTGAAATTGCAAGGGGAGAAAGTGTTTTCTCAGCCCCTGCATCACGAATCACCCCGAAACTTTCCACGTAGCAGCTCAACTGAGTGTTGTACTAATTTTGAACATTTCTTGAAGATTCACCCAAATCGGCAAAACAAAAAACGCTTTACCAATGGAATGTAGGTCCTGCCTATAACTACCTACTGGTTAATGCAGTAGGTAATATATATATGTGTATACATATATATGTGTGTGTATATATATATATATATATATATTCACTGGAAAAAACCAAAGGTTTCACGGACGTTATAGTTAGAAATTAGCATTTAAAAAACCTTAGAAATTCACTGAAAAAACCATAGGTTTCAGGGACGTTATAGTTAGTTGGACATTTCACACGTACAAAACCAAAGAAATTCGGCTGTTATAGTTAGTAGAGCTAACTATAACTCGCGCCCCCGCAATGCACTGCTGATGACGTCACATATTACATCATTCATGACATGGTCAGTGACATCACTGATGACATCTCAAATGACATCACTGATGACATCACTGATGGCATCATCCACGTGAAAATCTGATGCACCTCCTCACACCCTAATATAACCTTTGATACACCCACTCTAAAATACAGACTACCATTTTCGAAACCATAGACACACCAATACCAGTTACTACATACCCACTCACTGGTTCCTAGGTCTACACACACACCCACTCATTCACCCATACAATCACTCATACATGCAGTCACTCATCAATACAACACTATCATATGCACTTATACGCCTATGCAGACACTCACACACCACCACTCACCCATAGAGTTACTCACACACCTAGTCAGTCATGCAAAGAATTAATCACACTTCCATTTACTCACCTACACAGTTATACACACACCACCTCACTTATTCATACAGATACTAACACATACTTACTCTCTTATACAATCACTGATACAAGTACACACTCATCCATACAGCCACTCTCACAATCACTCACTCTCACGAATAGTCATTTATATACTCCAACTCTCACATACAATGCATTTTACAAATGAAGTTATTCGGATATCTACCGCTGAGACATTCATCCACTCACCAACACACCCACACACACACTCACCCACCCATACAGCTGTTTCCACATGCACCCTTGAACCCATACACCCAGTGAATCAACCACTCACATATCTATGCACAAAGTCACACACCTCCCACCCATCCACACAGACACTCAGGCACCCATACAGATACTCAGATAACCAATCAATATCCTATATACATACTCATGTAGCTACTCACCAACCGATGCAGCCACTTACACACCAACTGACAGACTGATACCGACATTTACACAGTTTAGTCACTAACCCATGCATTCAGTAAGACACGTTTAATCACTCACTTATACAGTCAGTCACGCACCTACTAAATCATCTATTCAGACACACATACACCCACTCATACTTCAATACACCATGGCATATATATATATATATATAAAACATATTTAAACTTTACAGAAACACACAGACACTGGATGATGTCATCAGTGATGTCATCAGTGATGTCATTTGAGATGTCATCAGTGATGTCATCAGTGATGTCACTGACCATGTCATGATTGATGTAATATGTGACGTCATCAGCAGTGCATGGCGGGGGCGCGAGTTATAGTTCGCTCTACTAACTATAACGGCCGAATTTCTCTGGTTTTGTACGTGTGAAATGTCCAACTAACTATAACGTCCCTGAAACCTATGGTTTTTTCAGTGAATTTCTAAGGTTTTTTAAATGCTAATTTCTAACTATAACGTCCCTGAAACCTTTGGTTTTTTCAGTGAATTTCAAAGGTTTTTTAAATGCTAATTTCTAATTATAATGTTCATTAAACCTATGGTTTTTCCAGTAATTTTTAAAGTTTTTTTTGTGATATTTTCTAAATTTAATATCCTAAAAATACTTTTTCTAAGTTTTTTTTTGTTATTAAAATTATGTAATGTCGTGTGTTTTCTAAAATATAAATATATATATATATATTTTTTTTTTAAAAGTGGAGTCGCTGCACCCATCGTGTACCTATCTTGTTGGGTGCGCGGATTCAAGCCGCCATATTGCCAAAGTGGTGAACGATGCGCGTTGGGTTAGCGACGGGTGCGCGGTGCCTGCCGCCGCGCAACGTCATATACGTATAGGATCGCTTCGTGTGCGCGTTTGGTATGCTACGTGTGCGCGGTGCCTGGCCCTGTGTAACGTCATATACGTATGGGATCGCGTCGTGTGCACGTTTGGTATGCAATGGGTGCGCGGTGCCCCGCGTAACATTATGTACATGTGGGGTCATGCTGGGTGCGCGACTCCCGTACATATTTTTTTATGTTTAAAAACTATATGTATAGTAGTTCAATATGTATATTAGACCAGGAGATTATGTAAACTAATGATAAAATTAATATATTTCTAATTGCAATAAAGTTATATTACTCTTAAAAATACTTTAGAGACGTTGCGTCGGGTGCGCGCTGGTTGCGCGCCGGGTGCGTGACCCCCATGTGACTTTAAAAGAAAGCATTTAATTGGATCACAAGGTTTTTCATTGAAGAAGTTGAAGGACCCCACCCATTTTTCTCATTCTTGCTACACCATCCCAGGAGACACACCTGCTGTGTTTTTTGAGCTGCTTTCTATATTTTTTGGGTGTTTTCCTACTTCAACAGAAATGGCTTCTTCTACTTCTATTGTGGATGTTCCATCTGAAGAAGAGGACTTGGACCAACGTTTAAGAAAGAAGAAGGAATCCATTGTGTGGAAGTTTTTCACCATTCCAGATGGTGAAAAAAAGGTGAATACCCGCAAGGCCAGCTGCACTCTTTGCTCAAGAGTACTGTTGAGGGGAAGTGACAAAAAGTACTCATTCGGAACATCTAGCATGATGAAGCATCTTCAGACAATTCACCCTCGACCTCTGGCGCGTGAATAACTCCGACGTGCCCAAGAAGGGATGCAGCAGAATGACCAGGGAGCTGGTCCAAGCACTTCAGGAGCCTCAAGCTCCTCACCTCAAGGTCCGGACATTCGTCCTGAATTTGCTAATCTTCAGCAACACTGCATCAAATGCAAGGCTGTGGTTTGTTGTGGGGATGCTGTGGTTTCTGCAGCAATAAATCACCACTGTTAAAAAACATTTTTTATGGTTACAATGACTGTTTAATTGCAAAAGTTAAAAGTTAGTTCTGTTGTTTTTCCCTGCTTTTTAAAAAAACACCAAAAAATATACAAAATGGTTTAAAAAACACAAAAGAATTATAAAAGCAAAAAAAGAAGAAAAAAGAGTTCTTTTCAGAACTACCTTATCTGTTGAAAAAAGAGAAATAAGTGCATGGTAATGCCTGGATGATTGCATAAGTACATGCGTAGAGCTTGATTGATTGAAAGAGTGCATAGGTAGTGCCTGGGTGATTGGAACAGTACATGTGTAGTGCCTGGTTAATTGGAGGAGTGCATGAGTAGTCCATGGGTGATTGGAGTAGTGTATAAGTAGTTCCTGGATGATTCCATGAGGGCATAGATGGTGCCTGGGTCATTGCATGAGTACATGGGTACTGACAGAATGATTATAGTAGTGCCAGAATACTGCATGGTGATATTGTAACTGCTTGAGTATTGGTGGAGTGATTTAATTAGTACATGGTACTGGCTGGGTGATTGGAGGAGTGCATGGGTAGTGACAGAGGGATTGCTGGACTGCATGGGTACTAACTGGGTAATTGGAGGAGTGAATCAGTAGTGTGTAGGTGGTTAGAGGTTTACATGGGTAGTGCTCAGGGGATTGTAGCAGTGCATGAGTTAGTGCCTGGGTAATTGCATGAGTACATGGGTAGTGACTGGATGATTAGAGTACTGCAAGGAGAGTGCATGGTGAATTTATAAGTGCTTGGGTTTTGGCAGAGTGATTGGATAAGTACATGGTGCTGGCTGGGTGATTAGAGGACTGCATGGGCAATGCACTGGTGGTTATACCACTGCATGTGTTAGTGCCTGGGTCATTGCATGAGTACATGGGTAGTGACTGGATGATTAGAGTACTGCAAGGAGAGTGCATGGTGAATTTATAAGTGCTTGGGTTTTGGCGGAGTAATTGGATAAGTACATGGTACTGGCAGGGTGATTGGAGGAGTGCATGGGTAGTGACAGGGCGATGGCTGGACTGCATGTGTAGTGCTCAGGGGATTGTAGCAGTGCATGAGTTAGTGCCTGGGTCATTGCATGAGAACATAGGTAGTGACTGGATGATTAGAATACTGCAAGGAGAGTGCATGGTGAATTTAAAAGTGCTTGGGTTTTGGCGGAGTTACTGGATAAGTACATGGTACTAGCTGGGTGATTGGAGAAGTGCATAGGCAGTGACAGGGAGATGGCTGGACTGCATGGGTAGTGCTCAGGGGATTGTAGCAGTGCATGAGTTAGTGCCTGGGTCATTGCATGAGTGCATGGGTACTGACTGGATGATTAAAGTGCTGCAAGGAGACTGCATAGTGAATTTATAAATGCTTGGGTTTTGGCGGAGTGATTGGATAAATACATGGTGCTGACTGGGTGATTGGAGGAGTGCATGGGTAGTGACAGGGGGATTGCTGGAGTGCATGGGTACTACCTGGGTAATTGGAGGAGTGAATCAGTAGTATGTAGGTGGTTAGAGGTCTGCATGGGTAGTGCACAGGGGATTGTATCACTGCATGTGTTAGTGCCTTGGTCATTGCATGAGTACATGGGTACTGACTGGATGATTAGAGTACTGCAAGGAGAGTGCATGGTGAATTTATAAGTGCTTGGAGTTTTGGTGGAGTGATTGGATAAGTACATGGTGCTGGCTGGGTGATTGGAGGAGTGCATGGGTAGTGATAGGGAGATGGGTGGACTGCATGGGTAGTGCTCAGGGGATTGTAGCAGTGCATGTGTTAGTGCCTGGGTCATTGCATGAGTACATGGGTAGTGACTGGTAGATTACAGGGCTGCTAGGAGAGTGCATGGTGAATTTATAAGTGCTTGGGTTTTGGCGGAGTGATTGGATAAGTACATGGTGCTGGCTGGGTGATTGGAAGAGTGCACAGGGAGTGACAGGGG
>CAWUFW010023675.1:0-71634 GCA_963921515.1 Calotriton arnoldi | reverse complement strand
CACAAGGACCTACCTCCGATTTATCTCCACCTTAACACATCAAAAGTGGAGATCGATTTAACACCCCATTCACAAGCTGGCGCAAACTGCAGACATCGCCAGTATTCCCGTGATAACTGCCCCAAAATTTATCTCCACGGTGGACACCACCAACTAACCCTAATGAGATGCAGAGTAGGCATTCCCGTGCAAAAGCACACGAAAACACCACTACACCACTTTCACAACGAACTGCCAGATCTGCGATGCGAGTCAAAACCACGTGATTAGCCGCGGTAGCAGCAGGGATTTAACACCTGCCTTTTGTTGGTGTAAAGCAGGACGACTACCTGCAGCATGAAAGGGAGCCCAGCCAAGAGCCACATCTGAAGACCCAGAGATGCCATGGAGACAATGAACATGCAGCTCCGAGACCCATGAGGCACACAACACCCACCACCACCACCCCCAGGCCCGCCACCACCCCCAGGACCCGTCCCGCCCCCCCCGGGAACACCACAGAGGCAGCGTACACAAAGACAGCGGACCCACCTGAAACGCACCTGCCGCCCAGACCCAACGCCAGAGGAGGACATTGCCCACTACAGGCCCAAAAGGACAACCAACCCCGCATCCTGACCCACATCCCCCACCTGCTGACAGTACCAACCCAGCGGACAACCAACATCCCTCCGCAGACAAAGCTGCAGGCTGCGCAGCACATGTCGGCCTCTGGTACCATCCAACCCACAACTGCCAGAGTCGGAGGAGTCACACAGCCAGCCCCATCCAAGGTCATCACACCTGTCCTGGATGCTAACATCAGCCTGGTACCCCAGCCCCTCCACTTCACCCACACTGCGCAGGAGCAGCTGGAGACCAAGCAAGGCCCCTACGCCATAGCTGGATTCCCTCACGTGTCCCCTCGTGCCCCCTGCCGACACTGCACACAACTACCACAACAGAAAGCACACGTATCCCATGAATGTGCACGCAATAGTGGACCGCCGGGACCCCTCAACAATGCTGTGGCCAACTCCCCAGGCAGAGTGCATTATTCTCACACCTCCCGACAGTCCATCATCACCCAGCGCTCCCAGGATGGCAGTGCTCGTTGGTAAGTCCAAAATGAACACACCACATACCTCCAGCCCACAGTCATGCAACTCACGACACTGGCAATGTGCACGCACCACAACTACATTCAACATGCCACACAACATGCCAAACGACCAGACACGACAACACGACTCCATTGGGAACTTGGCCTTGCCATGCCCACAACCCAGCCACGGCATGGCACCGCAGACACACAATAGCAGGATGTGAGGAGAGGCATGGAGCAGGCATGTGCGAGAGCGACAAGTGACTGAGGAATGTGGACCTACCCAAAGCCAGGTGTGGCGTGGAAGTGCCGGACAGACCACAGCGTGCAAATCACGGAAATGGCCATGTGGAGATCAACTGCTGGTGCATGGAGTGTAGTGGCCAGTGGACGCTACCATGTCCCCACAGGCTGTGGGGCAGAACGCGGAAATGTCGCACGTTATGTCCCCCCCTGCATGCGCGGGCGGAGTGGGTTGGACCTGCGTACGCCAGGCCTGCATAGGGGTGTGAACAAAAAGCCCGTCGCACTGGGCGTGGTCCTCATTCGGAATAGACAACGCGTCTGCCAGGGCGGCGCCTCTCAGCCCGCCACGAGTCCTGCGCCGAGCGCGGCGGGGCCTGCGTCCCTGTGTGCCTGCTGCACCCCGGGCCGCTGGTCCCCAGACCCGTCATGCCTGCCCCAGCGCACCAACGAGGCTCCGCTCACCTGCCGACACCAGCGTGTGTCAAAGAGGGCCCACCACGTGCCGGTGCAAGCTCCAAGCCCGCGACCTTTGCAGCCTCCGCAGACCATCGCTGGCCTCCACGGCGCAGGCCCACAGTACTCCTTTTTCATTGACATACTCCACCGGCGTCCTCTTCGGCCCAGTCGGTCCCACATGTGGAACTGTGTCCTGAGTCATGAATGGCAGTGACCCCAAGTCCGTGGCAGCGGCCACAGCACCAGACTCCCTTCGATCAGTGTGGCATAATTCCATATCGCTGGCCTGCGACACGTGGTGTCACCAACCCTGTTCAACGCAAGCCGGCGACACGTGGTGCCACTAACCCTGTTCAACGCAAGCCGGCGACCCGTGGTGCCACTAACCCTGTTCAACGCAAGCCGGCGACACGTGGTGCCACTAACCCTGTTCAACGCAAGCCGGCGACACGTGGTGCCACTAACCCTGTTCAACGCAAGCCGGCGACACGTGGATGAGGGCACAGGCCTACACAGCGGTCCAGTGGGTCGCACATGTGGAACTGTGTCCTGAGTCATGAATGGCAGTGACCAGATGTTAATTGCAGAGTTCATATCACTAAACTCCCTTCTATCAGTGAAGCAGAGGAATGCATCGCAAGCACACGACACATGTCTGTGGGCCCGTGCTGACCGCTGCCCCCGGCCTACACTGCGGTCCAGTAGGCCCCACATCCAGCACCCAGTCGTGATTCATGAATGGCAGAGTCCATACCAGTGAACGACGGAGAGGAGGAAGATGCGGTTCAGTCCGGATGAAAGCTGGATCCTCGTTACGGAGGTGAGCGAACACTAGCAACAACTGACCTGGTGCCACTAACCCTGTTCAACGCTAGTCCGCGTCCCGTGGTGCCACTGAACCTGAACTATGCAGGCCGGTGGGACCATCCAACCTAAGCCGGCGACACTCGGTGATTGGCCCCTGCTGACCGCTGCCTCAGGCCTACACTGCGGTCCAGTAGGCCACACATGTGGAACTGTGTCCTGGGTAAGATATGGAGGAGTCCACACCATTGGACACGCCTCATCGCAGGCGGCATCCCCTATCGGCACTGGTGCCTCTACCTCTGTGCGCAATGACTCATGGGCACTCTCTGGTTGAACTTTGGTGGCGTCTGAGTCCATGGCCAGGGGGTTGTCTGCATCATCATCGGGCTGGGACGGACTTGGTGTCCGACATGTGTCTGTTCCATTCATCTCCACCATAGTGACTGTTTCTGCGTGGTTCTGCCCTCTGCATCATGCCCTGGGGGTACACCTTCCACTGTCCACCGAGACACTCCACGACAACCCCCTTTGACATCTACGTGAACCTGCTCTGCTCTCGTGACCCTGCCCCAGTGCACCGCAAGTCAGCGGCCCGTGGCGGTAGGCCCGTGCAGGACGCTGTGCATCCGAGGCCACTAACTTTGTGCAGCTCAGGTCATGGATCCTTTACGGTTGAATGGTTGTGTCCTTTACGATGTACACTGTTGTCGTTTTTTTGACTGCACCAGGCACTGCATGACGGCTGGTGTACACACACCCCACACACATCCAACACAGGTGTCACTCGACATGTGAGCCTGCTAATAAATGTGGCCGGGCGCACGTGCCCGTAGCCATTCCCAACATCTAAGCAAGTGTGTCCGTGTGGTCATTATGTCAGCTTGATGGGCCGGAGCCCTGCAACATCACAGTGTGCTGTATTCAGCGGAGGATACCATGTCACCTCAGCAGTGGCTGGGACCTTGGACATGTAGCTTCGCCCGCGCCCCCCTGCATGCACAAGCGGCGTGTGCTGGTCCGGCGTACGTCAGGTCAGCGCAGGGGTGTGCTGATTCGGCAGGGGGATCAGGGCGTGGCTCTGGTCTGGCCTTGAACAGGAAGTGAGGTGAGTGTGTCCTTGTGTTGGGGTGTTGTCGCCACCAGGGCCACAGTAGTCGTTGTTGCAATGTAGCATGCACCCGGAGGGCGGGCCCGCACGTACGGGGAAATGTAGGCGCGCAAGCCCGCTCGGGGTCCTGGCACATGCATGCCAAGTGTTATGTGTATCAGTCCTGCGGCTGCATGAGTCAGGTGTCTAGCCCCAATTGCAGCGCGATCACAGCCAGCCATGGACTGTACACCTGTGTCAGCCCTGTCCAGACCATTGGCCTACACTCACGTGGCCGCACACCCTCAACGGCCAGCTTAGAGGTGTTGTTGGCATGCCGCTGGACATGCGCGGATAGGCATGACAATGGTGTGCCGTAGGAGTGCACGTGATACAACCGCGCAGCGCACACATGCGTGGAGGCACGTGGGAGTGAGGAGCAGCTGTGAGGCAACGTGACACACAGTGATGCCGCTCATGTGCCACGTGCTAGGCATGTCATCCATGATTCCCTGGGTCGCAGACATCCCACCCCACCCACGATAGGCCTCTGTACATCTCCTGTATGCATGCAGATGGTGAAGTTACTGTAGGGATGAAAGGTCCTTTGTCTGCACTATCGGGCGGTAGCACATCTGCAGCTCCTAGATGGGAGTTGCATGTGCCCAGCACCCCCTGACAGATACAATAGTATTTCCAGGCGACTCCCACACTACGCACTGCCAGACGTGAGGCCGTGTACACATCCCACACGCAGAAGTCCTTGGTCGTAGTTAGCGTGCGTGAAATGGCCTTCACACGTACTCCCACCACACCCCAGGCCTGCACACGTTGCACACAGACACTGCTCATTGCTCCGAGCTGTGGCGTTTCATCCACAGGACTGGCGCAGGTCATCACAGTGCCGCTCAAGTAGTGCCACTGACGCAGTGGCGGACCATCCCGGACACATGCTCAACTCCAGTCACGTGGACCTGTACCGTGCACGTCTGCTGCATGTACTGGGGGCACTACCATTGGCAGTGCTGCGGATCAGTTACAGGCTGAGCTTCCGCATTGCCAACGTCACCTGCGTTCAGCTGGTGTTGCACTGTCGCTCGTGCATATTCGAGTGGTCCATGGATATCTGCCGCTCCAATGTTACGGTAGCTGACCTGGATTTCGAAGTGTGTGTGCGCCCCCTGTTGGACCACGACCAGGAGTGTCACCGTGATGCCCATTTATGGCATGCCTGGATGTTTGGCATGCATGCTGGCAACTGGACCTGGGAGGTTGCACGAGTTGTCGTGTGCAGTGACCACATTGAGCCGCTCCCCGATTGGGCTTTCGTGCATATTGGGGCCAGGGGTTGGAGTGAGCACATCTGTCCGGGACAGCTGATGGGTTACGTCGCCATGTCAGATGTGGTGGACAACGATCTCGCATTGGAAATGTTGGCCTACGCTGCTGCACTCGCGTTCATGGACGAGTGACACGGTACCTGCAGCCAGGACTGCATGTGACCCATTGCACGTGTCCCGACGCCTGGTTGCATGTTGGGGATCTGGTCACATGTCCCTAGACGACAGTGGACATGGCTGCATTGGCCTGGACTCCTGATCCATGCGCGGACAACATACGCGGGTTGGCAATGACTTGTGTTGGTGATGGACTCCCCCGGGGTGGACATGGGCGCTTCCCAACGTTCCTCATTCAGACATGCTGCTGCATTGGTCTGCATGTCGTGGCACTTCCCTTGGCCTTACTGACATGCAATTGTTGATAAAGTTTCAGCACGTTCACTTGTCTCCAACTGTGTTGAGTGTTTATTTGTATGCCAGTGTGTGTGTCACGGCCTATCTGGGTCCCTGCCTTACATGCATTGCTACCCCATCAAGGCTGTGGGTTGGTACTTGTGCATTATCAGGTCCCTGTTTCGTGCTTTGCTAGATGCGTATGGCCATTTACAGGCCACAAGCGGGTGCACCTGTGTCCTGTGTTGGCTTGTGCATATGTTGGTGTTTGTACCACATTGTGTTGGATGTTGGGGTGCTCTGCTTCCTATGTGTGTGTGCTGCATTGTGTGTGAGATGTCCCTTCAGCTCTGATTTGGTTCACCCTTCTCCCTTTCAGGCGGTGTGGTTTTCACTTCTGTGGTTGTTCAGTGGTGTGATGTTGCCGACTTGTGTGACTTGTGCTCTTGGTTGGTGTTGTTCCTCTTGGGCATGGTTTGTCTGCAGTTGTGCTGTGCTTAATTGTGCATGTGTGCCATTGTGCCCATCTCCCCCGTCCCCCAGTCCCTGGTCGTTCCTCTCCCTGTTGCTGTTGTTTCTGTTGATTTTGAGCAGTTTCCGGTCCCCGACTCCTGCCACCATCTCCTGACTGATGTGGTGGACACCATTTCCTCCATGTCATCCAGCTCCTGGTGTGGCGCTGGACTCCCACCTCCGGTGTGCATTGCTGCCTTCTGGTTGTTGGCGTGTTTCTGCTTGTTTGTGCGTTTCGCATCATTCCAGCTGTTCTGGTTTTCTGCCATTGTCTTCCTCCGCTCTCCAGCTGCATTCACCTTGTCCATGATGGCCTGCCAAGTAGAATGTTTTGTTGCCAATGGTGCTTGTGGGGTTGTGTGCTAGCTCCGACTGCCTCCATTGTGCTTCGCTGTTTTCTGTTTGGTTTGTCTTTCTTTTTCCTGCTTTTGTTGTGCTTATTCCCGCATGCAGTATATGTGTCGCGGGCCTGGCGCTGCTTATCGCTGTCCTCCTCGCGAATGGGCTCATCGCATGTTTTTTGGTGTTGGTGTTTTTATCTCCCTCGCGGTGGTTGTATCGCGGACATTGGCCGTGTTTTCGGGAGACTATCGCATGGTACCGCCGTGTTGTGAATTCCAGGTTGACACCGGGCTATTTTCCCGCAATAGGCTGCGATGTGTAAAGTTGCGTTAACATTTTTTGGAGATGTTTAGCACACGTTCTTGTGAATATCCCCCCCAGTGTTTTAAACGCAGTTCACAACAGTGTCAAATCTTGAAAATACCCCGAAATTTGTGACCACCACACAAGAATAATTCAAGATATAGAATCATGCATATAAAATAATAGAAGCATAATTCCAGAGAGTATCCTAGTGGTATAAAGTTAGTTAAGATTTCGATAAAATACGGATAGTAGAGAATGGAAGAGATTGATAGATCACGAAGGGATAGAGCCCATCTTCTTATCTCCCAAGCTGGAAAAGAATCAGGGGAGGTCTAAGCAAACGACGCACTTACTCTCAAGTCTTCTAATATTATAAAGTTTTAGGAGATTGGAGCCGGAAGAATGAATCAAGAGATGCTTAAAAAGCATTCAGCCCCATCAGGATCCTATAGAAAATGCAATAAGGAAAAACGTAAAATAGACTCAACCAATGGATAACTCCAATTTTTCAGAATAAAAGCGTAAGCAAGTTACCTCCTTTATTGTTTTAATTCCCTGGACCAGAAATAAGCATTCTGGGACCGGTTTCGGGGTAACACCACTCATCAGCCAGGCTAGCTTGAATCCAGTGGCAAAGTGAGCCCCATTAGTATCCAACACTTCCCCAGGTTGGTTTAGATTGAAGTGGGAATAGTAAATGTTATCCTTTTAGAGTACAACACCTTCTTCGAGTTCGTTTAGATTGGAGTGGTAATAGTAAATGTCACCCCTTTAGTATTCAAAACTTTCCCCAAGTTGGTTTAGATTGGAGTGGACCTAGTAAATGTCACCCCTTTGGTGTCCAACACTTTACCATGCTGGTTTAGATTGGAGTGGGAATAGTAAATGTTGCCATTTTAGTGTCTGACACATTCCTCAAGTTGGTTTAGAGTGGAGTGAGAATAGTAAAGGTTAGTGTCCAACACTTTCCCCAAGTTGGTTTAGATTGGAGTGGGAATAGTATATGTCACCCCTTTAGTGAATAAGATTTTTTATAACTTAGTATAATAAAAAGATGTTTTAATGTTTTTACATTTTTATAATTTTCAATTTATTGTAAAGTTTTACATTTTAACAAATTTATTTTTCATGTAAAAATGAAAGTAATTACAAAGTGAAGTGAAAAAAACTTTTTGTACATTTTTTCTGTAAAAAAACATACATCATATTTAATATATTTGTATAATGTACATTTGCAATTGTTATTTTTCATTGCTTAGAATTTTTATACATTTATTCATTTTTTATTACCTTTTTTCACATTATTTTAACCTTTTTTAATAGTATATATTAAATAATTATATATATTTTCTACTATTACCTAATTTATACTTGACAATTTCTTTAACATATTTTACAACATTGTTTGACAAGTTTAACATTTTTAAGAATGTATTACATTTTTTA
The DNA here is from genome assembly GCA_963921515.1 of Calotriton arnoldi. Lineage (NCBI taxonomy): Eukaryota > Metazoa > Chordata > Amphibia > Caudata > Salamandridae > Calotriton > Calotriton arnoldi. The sequence goes on along the minus strand of CAWUFW010023675.1, from coordinate 63,614 downwards.
TACATTTATGAATTTTTTAAAATTCATTTTACATTATCTAAACCTTTTTTATTAGTATATATGAAATAATTGCATAAATGTTATACTAGTATTTAATTTGTACTTTACAATTTTATAACCTTTTCCAAAATTGTATAATTATTATTTTTTTACATTTACTGATCATTTTTTAATATATTACCTATTGATTTCTATGGGGAGATAGCCTTTTTTGAATTTCACTTGGCAACAATTTCTTTTTTTTTTTTGCGCTACCTTGTATTTTGTAGTCTATTATTGTTATTTTTGTCATTTTTCCAGGAACCAGCTCGTGGTTAGGTGCTGCTGTTTGTCGGAACAGGTAAGTCCTTTTTAGGTCGAGCATTCGAGACCTCTTGTATATACTTTAGTATATACTTATATTTGTATGTACTTTGTGGGCTCTGGAGATCAGCCCTAGGACTTGTCTGCTTCCGCTTAGGGACTTTTGTTTTCTGTTCAACTGCCTCTATTTAACTGTATTGATAGAAAACGACCAGTAGAGGTCAGTAAAATACCAGAATTGCTTTCTGCTTGTTCAACTGCCTCTATTTAACTGTCTTGATAGAAAACGACCAGTAGAGGTCAGTAAAATACCAGAATTGCTTTCTGCTTGTTCAACTGCCTCTATTTAACTGTCTTGATAGAAAACGACCAGCAGAGGTCAGTAAAATACCAGAATCACTTTAGCATTCTCTAGATTCCAGTCCATAGAAATTGTCTTTCACGAGCACCCGTAGACAATAATATTTTTTTCAAATCCTGTATTTTCAGTGATATGACCACCAAAGGCCCTGATTTTATATTAAAAACAGAGCTTTGGACTATACCATTTCCAGCTGAAAGGCAATATTTCTCTCGATGTGTTCCCATACCTGGCGTGTCACGCAGTTTGGTGCTTACTTTCCCGCCATGTTAAAGAACAGTAGATGTTTCAGCACCCAGGCTAATGTGCTGCATAGCTAAATACATATAAGGTCCCAAAGGCGAGACCGATTGCATTGCAAATGCTTGTTAAAAGCTTTTTTAAGGGTTTTGAGAGTATGGGGGATTTAGGATACACGTTTAAAACTTGGGTATAGTGTTGTTTAAGTGTATTTTTGTATATTTAGGGCCTTATTATAAGTTTGGTGGTCCGACAGCTGTAGGACTGCATCCGCCCTGCCAGCAGCCCACGGCGCTGGCGGTCCAAAGACAGCCGTATTACAAGTCGACCACGGGGCCGGCGATGTAGAGGCAGGGATCTTGCAGCTGTGGTGAGTAGTATTACTAAATATATCCATGCCTGTGTGTGCATTTCGACTCTATATGTGTCGAATGCTCACATATGCAAAATATATGTGAGACAATACCATATACCCATTACTGGGGTTCGGCTCATATGTTGGCAGCCCTGGCAATGGGTATATGGTATGAAAAGGACTCACCTCTAGATCGCCGCACAGAGTTGTAATCCTAAGGGTGAAGATCCTGCTGTGAAGGAGGGACCTGGAGAAAGGGATCCACGTTGGAATCTGCCTTGAAGAAGAAGAAAGGGGTGAGTACGCACCCCAAATCCTTCGCCACCGTCACTTTGAAGCAGGCGGTCGAACTGTTCTGGCCCACTTGTAGAACAGGCAACTCGTAATACACATGGTAGTGCAGCTACCATGTCCCACACAATGGCGGATGCCTTTCCCTGATCGCAAACCTGGCAGTCTGTTGGCAGTCTCGGCAGTCCAGCGGCGGTCTTTGCTAAGCCGATCCACCCAACTCGTAATACGGCGGTCGCACCGCCGAGCTCAACGCGCTCAGACTTCCACTGCTGATACAGCGGTCCACGGGGCCGCCAAACTCATGAGGCCCTTAGATGTGTCTTTGATAGTGTTTCGCACTGTTTTGTAATTTTGCGTTTTTTTAAAATGTGATGTAAATGTATGAATGTTTTATGTTTTATTATGTGATCTTATTTATATTTTGATGATTAAGTATTGTGCACTTGTACATTTGGGACTGTGATCGATTATGCAGTGGGTTTTTAATGTTTATTTTACAGGTTTATGTTCTCGAACAATTTTTTTATTTTTTAACTTTCTTTTTTATTTTGTAATAACTCAGTGGGTGAACATGCATGAAAGCATCATTGAGTCAGCAAATATTCCATCAGGCTGAGTATACCAGTGACACTTAAATTACGAATCTCTGTGAATATCCAAGATCATGACCATACACTTACAAATACAATTAGCTGTCAAGGAGGCTTACGCTGAGCAGTACTATGAATCGACGCAGTCCTCACTGTTTATCTCACTGTCACTAGCATTTGATTCATTTTGCTCATTTGCATAACCCTCTGCGTTAAGTAGCTCTCTACATAATTCTCTCCACATGGAAATGTCCTCTTCCAACTTCTCATCTTTCCTACTTGCTTTCATGTGAATCTTTTCAGCCAGAGACCACTCGTGTACATCTCTCACCCAGCTATCTACTGTTGGGAAGCGCTTACTCATCCAGACTATGCCTATCCTCCGTCTAGCCAATACCAATGCCAACTGCAACAATTTATATGCCATCTTACGCTTCTTGGGTCTTGGTACTTGGCCCAACAGGCAGTGAATGAGGCTCGCCTGCACTCGTATGCCGGTTCCCGCACTCACTTTCTCAATCACTCATAACCGGTATTGATGTACCTCTGCACATCCCCATGCTAAATGCAGAAAGTCTGCTTTTTCCTTGTTACATCTAGGGCACTCATGTGAGCCATTAGGGTCAATACGATGTAATCTCACGGGGGTCAGATACACCCGCTGCAGGAAGTTAAAGTGGATTAGTTTTAGGCGAGCGTTACAGGAGATTGTACGTGTTAATGTGCATGCCCTTTTCCAAGTCTTCTCCCCCATGGGTGTCTGCAATTCTTCATCCCAGGCGGCCCGTGCCCTAGGAGGCGGAGCCTTTGAATTCGCCCTAATGGCCTTGTATAACAGTGACACCGAGCGTCGCCCATTCCCACATTTGAGCAATACATCCAGCGTTTCAGTTGTTTGCAGGGCATTTGGATACGTGGGCCACGTTCTGACCAGGTCCGCATATTGCAGATACTGCCCCTGTCCCAAGCCAAACCCCTCACATGCCCGTTCAAATGTGATAAAGGTGTAATTAGAGTACAGATCCGCCAATACCCGGCAGCCGCCCTCTCTCCAAGCCTGAAATGTCATGTTTTCTACCATTTTCTGTATTGGGGCTAGAATCCAAATGCTTAATTCCCGGTGGAAGGGTGCATGCTTGAGTACTCGCTCTACAAACGTTTGCCAGAGATATGCTGCCTGTTTAACGACATATGGCAAATCTGTGGGGGCACCCGCCCCCTCCATCAGGATTGACAGTAGGCTGTCCGGTTGTATTCGCCCGCTATGTAAACACTTCTCCCAATTATCCCCCTCATCCAGCCACTGAGCCGCATGTTGCAGCTGCACCGCGAGATAGTATAGGTCTAGTCTGGGTGCTTCCAGGCCCCCCTCCTCGTATCGCCTTGATAGGACCTGTGATGCCACGCTACTGCACTTCCCCGCCCAGTATAGAGTTACCAACACTGAGTTTAGTTGTCTGAAGACTGCCATAGGTATATTGCACAATGAATTTTGCAGCACGGTGAGGCATCAAGGTAATACAACTATTTTGGCTATAGCAATTCTACCCATGAGTGAGAGTGGCAGAGTGTTCCAAAAGGCCACAGAACGCTTCAGAGATTCAAGCACCCTATTCATGCTTAAGTGTAATACTTGTGCGTCCCCGTGTGTCACTTGTATTCCTAGATACCGTAAGTGACCGGTCTCCCAACGCCCTCAGGAGGTCGCGCTGCCAGCCCCGGCAATGGGAAGAATAATGACTTGTGCCTATTAAGGCATAAACCTGAATAGTCAGCAAACTTATTTAAAAGCGGAAGGAGTTTGGGGATCGCTACGCGGGGGGACGCAACATAAAACAGCGCATCGTCCGCATATAGCGACACTAGATGATTACCAACCCCTACCTGTATTCCCCATTGTGTAAGATCCCGCCTGGCCCACACCGCCAAGGGCTCAATGGTCAGGGCAAATAGTAGTGGTGAAAGGGGGCATCCTTGTCGGGTGCCACACTCCACTGTCCATTTTTCCTATCTATTTTGGCCCAACAAAACCCGAACACTTAGGTCAGTATAGAGGATTCGGACCCATCTGCGTAATTGCGGTCCGAACCCCGTCGCCCTCAACACCTCCTGTAGGTAACCCCAGTCCACCGTATCAAATGCTTTTTCAAGATTAATGGAGACCAAAGCCATTTCCTCAGCATCATCTTGTGTTTCTTGCATGATGTGCGTTAAGCGTCGAATATTCATGCCCGTGCTGCGACCCGGTATAAACCCACATTGATCGTCGTGGACGAGGTAGTTCATATGCGGGCCCAGACGCTTAGCCAATCCCTTACATAATATTTTAACATCAGAATTTATCATTGCAAGCGGGTGGTATGCTGCAGGGTCTCAATTGTCTTCCCCCAGTTTTAGGAGCATACAAATTTCTCCCCCTCGCGCATTGAAGGAGCAACATTCCCTTCTCAAACGCTTTACTAAATGTCTGCAGGAGGGGCTGCACCAGTTTTTCGGAATATGCCTGATAAAAGTCAATTGGGAATCCATCCCCCCTCCCCGGGGCTTTGGCTTTAGGTATTTTGGCTATTGCCTCTAGTACTTCCTCCACTATTAGCTGCGCCTCCAGTTCCCTTTGAGACTCCAAGGGGCGTCTCCTCAGTTGAAGACCCTCCATGAATATGACATAGTGTTCTGCCCGAACTGCTGGGTCATCCGTATACACTTTTGCAGGTGCTGCTGAAATTGCTCCAGTATTTCTGCTCTGGAATACACCATGTTCCCCGTTGAACTACGTATACACGAAACCAATGGGGGGACTAGCTCCCTACGTAAAATTCAGGCCAACAGGAGACCACCTTCTGCATGTAGCCGCTGTCGGTATCGGGTAAGTGTGTATTTGTCCAATCTGTCCCAAGTGTCACTAATCTGTTCACACAGTTTGCATTCCCATCCCTGGGCGCCCGGTTGCACTTGAGTGTCTGTCTTGAGTTCAGCTATGCATCTTCCCTGTCTCGCAGCTCATGCGGCAATTGTCTCCGCACTCCGCAAGTTAGTCCCATTCCCGCCCCACGGATTACCACCTTCATAGCTTCCCATTCTGTACCTCTGTTGCCCGTGGTGTTCCAGTTATGGGCCATGTACTCAGTGAGTGACCGGAAAAGCAACGTTCTGCCCTCCTGATCTTCTAGGAGATCAGACGGCATACGCCAGTAACGGGGGTCCCTGCTCTTTGGCATTCCACTGCACTACGCAGCACACCAGGGCATGGTCCAACAAGAATCTAGCCAAGTGGGTTATCTTGGCAGCAAGAAGGGAAAGTTTATCAGTCATTAAGATTCTGTCTAGCCTACTATGTGTGTTGTGTGTGGGTGTGTAACATGGGCAAAGCCTCTGTGTTGAGTGTCGCAGTCGCCAGACATCCCGTAGCCCCAATTCCCTCATGCACCTGTCTTGTGTAGTCTGGATAAATAGTGACTTTATTATTCTCGTATTAAAGGTTCTGATGTTCCCTTGCTGCGCGCAGGATGCAGTCTCTGTCTCGGTAGTTCAGCACTTTTTCTATTATTGCACGGGGCTGTGCGCCTGGAGGTGGAGGTGACACCTTCTGCAGGGTTGCCTGCAGTAAGTTGACGTCTATGGAGACGGTTTTTATGCGATCTTCTAGTGCCTTCCTGGATCCCTGTATGGCGGCCATGAGTTCCGCTCTGATGGGCTCGGGATTATCATCTTCTACTTCCGGTCCTGCTCCCCCAGTTTGCCTGGTCAGACGCTGGGGGGTGCCTCGGAGTTGTGTATTGGGTTATTGTGTTGGGACCTGCTGCCTTCATTGCCTTGTCTTTGACCATCCTGGCCACCGCATGTGTGACCCAGTGTGCACGATTACTTGTTGTCTGGCAGCTCGGGGCTCCCCGCTCTGTGTCCGGACACTGGGTAACTGTTCCCCAGAACCCAGGCTGGGCTCCACTGGCAGTATGTCCCATGCTATCAATGATCATGTCTATGCAGGGAAGCTCCCCCCGGCACCACTTAGGACTCTTCCCCTGCTTTGCCCTCTGTTTCTTAGGGGTCCGCCTCGGTTCCGGCCGGCACCGCGATCTGCTGCACAGGACGCTTATCAGCCCACCCGCACACTGTGCTCCAGTTGTTTCTACGAGGGATGGGGCCCTGCTACAGCTTCACTGCAATGCCCTAGTCATGGCTCCTCTTCCTCAAGGCCCCACCCGCGTTGTGCGGCCTGGTTATCAACTGCGCCACCTGTGGTGGCGATCTAAGGGCCATTTGCCTTTATTTTGCCTGGCGTGGTCTGTTCAAGGGACACTGTCTGCACTATCTCCAGTTCCCGCCCGCCGAGGATCCTCCAGGCCCTGGGCGGGCCACAGGAATAATCAGCGTGGTTTCCTTTTTTTTAAATATTTTTTTTTATTAAGTATTACTTATGTGCATGATTACACTTATACAAATTACACTTCATTTGTTTCAATCACTTTGCAGACAATTTATAAATACAACACAAGCATGTATTATATCGCAGCAGGTAAGTTACATATTACCTTAGCGTGGATGAACATTTATATTAAATTGACAAACAACAATCATATATCATGCACACATCTATCGAAAAAATCAGATAATTCTTGGTTTTTCTCTTTTTCCACCTCCCCCACTCGCCCCCCTCTCCCACTCTCAACCCACCCGCCCCCGGGGTTGGCACAATTTCGTATAAGTTTGAAACAGTAAGAGAAAAAGAAAAGGAGAATAAGAGAAAACGAAAATAAATAAATAAGAAAGAGTGAAATTCATCTGAATTACCTCTCAAGCCATTGAGTCAAAGGTTCCCAAATCTTTAGCCCCTTCTTGCAAGACCGTATTCCTCTATTGCGTGGTTCCCTATGTGCGTCAGACAAGGCCAGGAGAGGTCTCCTCACAGTCCCCATACCTTATTAATTGCAAAGGCTGCATATCTCCGACTAAGGGTGGATCCCGGCCCCCATCTAGTGCGCGGCGATCCAACATACGCCGCCACCGAAGCCTGCAAACTCCGTTCCGGAGGGGTGGGGGGGTTAAGTAGGGCCCAATTCCCCTCTGATCCTCCGTGTTGCTCAGTCAGCCGCACCCGTTCAGCCAGGTGGGTCGGCAGCAAGCGTCCGCTCCAGTCAACGCACTCACGGGACGGCACTGCTGCCCCACGAAGCGGGCTAGTTCACGTCACCAGCTGTGGCCTCCCGCTGCACATCTCGCGTCCCGAGATGGCTCTGCGACTGCAGGGAGCTAGCACAGCCAAGTGACACTCGTTTCCTGCTGATTTAAGGAGGTATGTGCAGGATTTTACAAGATTTACAGGCGAACGGACTGGGAGCTCAAGAGGGTCACGTCCTGTCGGCCATGTTGCTTGGCCACGCCCCCACGAACAATTTCTATGGGAGTTTGGAGTTTATGTTTTTCTTTTTAAAAGAAATCTATTTTGGTTTATTATAAACTGATGGTTTTTACTTGCATTTCATTTTTTTCTGGTTTTGAGGAGCGGTTCGTTTAAAAAAAAAATTTTTTAAATTTTTTTAATGGAACCTACAGATTTTGGATTGCTTTGAGTCATTTTGAATGGATTGTTTAGATGTTTGCATTTTTGGGGGGTTTTTGCTTTAGGATTTTTATCTATTTTGTGGATTCATATTTTTTATTTTGTGGGGATGGAGTAAGATCTGCAGCTACAAAACAGTAAGTTTTATTTTTTACTTTTTAGTGTTGGTGGGAAATGTGATAATATTGTTTATGCTATGTGTATGTTATTATTACGTGCAATTGGTTCGAATATGTGTTGCACTGAATTTGTTTACATTGGTCGGTTGATTATTGTTATATTTAACAAATATATATTTATATATATTTTACAATAACAGTGTTTAATTTGTGATTTTATATATCACTGAAGTAATAAAATATTTATGTTCATATTTAAATTAAAATTAAAAAAATGATTTGATTTGGTGGTTTACAGTCTCTTGTATGTTTTGGTAGGTTTTTATTTAATTTATAATACCCTTTTAGCTATCATTTCTAAGAAATGTAGTGCTTTATTTATGAAGAGTTAAACTTTAAATTGCAGCATGCTGTACATTTGTTTAGTTTGTTTGCTTAGTTTAGGGTCAATTTGAGTAATTAATTGATCTATTCTAAGTTCTTGGTTGCTTTGCTCTTTCTGTAATGCTTCGATAAATTTGTATAATGTAGGCTGAATCCTGCGTAGTGTGGATTGGAAGGCATTGTGCCATCCTTCCACTACTTTGTTTTGGCTTTCAGCGCCAAGGTGCTGTCAAAGACATTCCACCATGGTATCTGGCACTTGGCGTCTGTGTCCTAACCGATGCAGTCTGCCAACCCATGTATCTCCGAAATAGTTTATTTGGGGGCTAAGTTTGTGTTAGAAAGTCACCCTTTTTGGCCTGTTCACCCCATTTTATTTGTGCTTACTGACACTGGTGGTAGCTGACTCTGACTGTGCCCTGGGCTCTGTTAGTCAAACCCAGGGACAGTGCTAAGTTAAACACAAACACATACATTGATGTACACTTATAATTGGCATGATCTACCCTATAAGTCTCTAGTAGATAATAGGGCAAGGGGATGAAAACTACATATACGTCCCTAGTATATAATAGGGCATGGCAGTTTAGAGACGAGCATGTGTGCACTGCTGACTGCTTTTAAAAGTCAATTCCCTGCAAACTCGACTTTGGTGGTATGGGCATTTTAAAAATGATAATCTACCTTATTTTTTACATTCTGGGTACCCCAAGGTCTCCCCAAGGTGTTCAAGGGATGGGGGTTCATGTAACTATAAGCAGGGTCCCTATGAAAAATTATTTATAAACCCTGGTGAATGAAAGCTGCCCATTTTATTTTTCCCATTGAAGATAGTTGACCTCATAGGCTAACATGGCAATATGTTATGGACGCATAACTATTGCTAGGAGATTATGAAAATCTCATTCACAGACTGAACAGAATGGTATTGATAAACTCAGCAACTTGATATTGTTGAATTTATCATAACTTGTACAGAAAATAATTTATGAGGCTTTTTTTCTGTAAGCCAAAATCCAGCCTCCAGTCCTCTTACCTGATTGGTCAGCCCTGAGGGGATTAGCCAAGCTGCCTTGATTAGGTAATAAGTGGCCTGGTCGGTAGAGGCTAACTGATGGAAAGAGCTCTGTGGGGCACAGGAATGCCCGAGCAGGGGGTTGGGCCATAAAGCATCAGCTTCAAAGGAAGATAAGGTCAAGCAAGTCTGTCAGCCAGGGCACCCCTCTCCCTTCCAGAGGGCAGGCTTAAAGAAAGGGAGCTAGCCCTAAGAGAAAGGGAGTTGATCCTAGCTGAGAAGAAGTGGGAGAGGAAAGAGAGAGACAGAAGAAATGGTGGCAGTGATAACGATGTAGAGGTTGAGATGTCCCGGAGTGCTGAGCTTAACACCAAGCTTCCCAAGGGAATAGTGCCTAGGTACACAGAGGGGGATGACATTGACAAAAGGCTCACAGCATTTGAGAGGGCCCTTGAGATGTGGGGAATCCTCCCCAAGCATTGAGGTTCACTCTTGTGGGAACTGATTCCAGTAGCTAGAAGGGATAGGCTCCTGACCCTGCAGGGGGATAAAGCAAAATTCTACTCTCACATGAGGCAATGCTTAGTTGAGAAATTTGGTATGACCCTAGAACAGTACAGGGTGAAATTCAGAGTCACTCAGAAAGTGAACACACAGTCCTGGGTGGGTTTGTGCATCTCTCAGAAAAGGCACTAGGAGGCTGGATTGATGGTAACCAAGTAGACACATATGAGGGGTTGTATCATTTTTTTTATGAAGGAACATATTTTGACTCATTGTGAGCAAGAGAAGTTACACCAGTACCTATTGGACTCCAAACTGTCTAATCCTAGGGAACTAGCCAGGACAGCTGATGAGTGTGTGAGAACCCGAGTTTCCAATCAGTATCAGGGGGGTGATCAAAAGAAGGGAGGACAGGTCCCCCCCAGGGGAAAGTGCAGAGGTAAGAAGGTCCAAAACAGAAGGAGTCCTCCAAAACTCCACAAAACCTGAACAAGGATGGGGGGATGGGGGGCGGGGGCGAGTGAACCCAAATTCAAAGGGAGGGGGTACCAGGGAAAGAATGCTCTTTCCCTGGTTCTTTGACCCCTCAAAGGTGGGCAAGTTCTTTGATTGTAACCAGCCAGGGCACAAGAGGGGAGATTCTGTCTGCATCAAGAAGCCCCCCACTGGTTGGCGGCCCACAGGGGTTGCCAGTGTAAGCGTGGAGGTGAAGAATGCCCCAGAGAGGGGTAGGAAAGCGACAGAGGCATCCTTAATGTCCATGGGAGGGGTGGATATTTCAACCCTGGTTGCCTTACCTCCAAGCATGGATAGGTAGAGGCAGTGGCCTAAAATCCATTGGGCCTAGGTGGAGACTATGAGAGACACAGGGGCCAGTATCACTATGGTTATGGAAACACTAGTGGCTCAAGAGCAGATCCTGCCTGAGTTTCACCAGGTGACCTATGCAGACAGCAGCATTATGCTCATTTCCCTGGCTAGGGTGGATTTGGAATGGGGAGGTTTGACTGGCCATAAGAAGGTAGCTGTGTCTCCTGTGCCCCCACTACAGTGTTTACTGGGAAATCATCTTGAAGCTTCTGAGTGGTCAGAGGTGGTCAGAGGGCTCCATATAAGAATACTGGAGCTCCCTGAGGGGGTATGTGCTGTGACCAGGTCACAGACTATCCAGAAGGGAAATGGGGGACGTTTGGACTCTGGAACAAGGAGCCAGCATCCCAGGACAAGGGCAATGGGCCTGGTGAGCCAGCCCATGGAACTCCAGAGGTGCCGCAGGAATCTAACCCTGAGGGGGAGGATCTGACGTCTGAGGAAGGGACTCCATCCCTGCCAGAGCTGGAAGATTTGGCAGAACTGACAGGAGCAGGTGGACACTCCAGAGAGGAGTTTTTTCAGGGACAGAGAGACAGTCCCACCCCTGAGAGCTTGAGGCGGATTGCCTTGAAGCAAGAGGAGGGGGATGGCAGTGGATTTCAAAGAATCTACTGGGAAGATTGACTGCTCTATAGTGAGGCCAGAAACCTCAAGGAAGGGGTCATCAGGAGAGTGGTGGTGCCCTAGAAGCACAGAGAGTTCATCCAGACTTTAAGTCATGATATCCCCTTGGCAGGACATTTGGGTCAGACTAAGACTTGGAACTGGTTGGTGAACCAGTTCTACTGGTCCCGAATGTCTGAGAAGGTAAAGGAGTTCTGTAGCTCATGTGTCACTTGTCAGGCCAGTGGCAAGGTAGGTGGCAAGACAAAGGCTCCCTTGATATCCGTCAGTGGTTGGGACCCCCTTTGGGAGGGTGGGGATGGACATTGTTGGTCCTCTAGAGACCCCCACTGCATCAGGGAATAAGTATATCTTGGTGGTAGTGGACCATGCCACCAGATACCCTGAGGCAATACCCCTCAGAACAGTCGCTGCTCCTGCAGTGGCTAGGGCCATACTAGGGGTGTTCTCTAGAGTGGGGTTCCCAAAAGAGGTTGTTTGAGATAGGGGCACAAACCTCCTATCTAGCTAGCTGAAAGCGATGTGGGAGGAATGTGGTGTTACCTACAAGTTCACCACCCTAGAGCACCCCCGGACTAATGGTCTGGTGGAGAGGTTCAATAAGACCCTGAAGGGCATGGTCAATGGGTTGTCTTACAAACTCAGGAGGAAATGGGATGTTCTCCTCCCCTGCCTACTGTCTGCCTACAGGTAGGTCCTACAAAAAGGTGTTTGTTTCAGTCCCTTTGAGCTGTTGTTTGGGCATCCTGTGAGGGGGCTGTTGAGCCTGTTGAGAGAGTCCTTGAAGAAGCCTCTCAAGGAAGCTAAGGACAATGTGCTTAACTATGTACTAGGCCTGAGATCTCGCAATGCAGAGTACATTTAAAAGGCAGGCAGGAAGCTGGAGGCCAGCCATGAGCTCATGAAGCACTGGTATGATCTGAAGGCTACAATGCCTGAGTATGCTCCAGGTCAACTGGTATAGGTGTTGGAGCCTGTAGCCCATAGGGCCCTCCATGACAAGTGGACTGGGCCCTATCCAATCCTTTCAAAGAAGGGTGGGATTACCTATCTGGTAGACCTTAACACCCCCAGGAACCCTCACAAGGTTCTGCATGTCAACAGATCGAAACCCTACCATGACAGGGCAGACATGACCATGTTGTTGGTCACAGATGAGGGTGGAGAGGAGACTGAGCCAGAGCCCAACCTCCTCTCCACCAGTTTGCAAGATGGGTCAGTAGAGGGAGTTGTACTCTCTCCCAAATTGACAGACCAGCACCACAGAGACTGCAAGCAAAAGCTGGGACAGTTTGCTGGTCTGTTCTCTTTGACCCAAGGTGTCACTGATTGGTGTGTGCACCACATGGACACTGGTGACAGACTACCTGTCAAAAATAAACTGTACATGTAGTTTGATAATGTCAGAAACAGCATCAAGGCTGAGGTATCTAAGATGTTGGAGCTGGGGTTAATTGGGCCCTCTGACAGTCCATGAGCCAGCCCAGTGGTGCTGGTGCCCAACCCCCAGGGGGGAAATAAGGAGGTAAGGTTCTTTGTGGACCACATAGGACTCAATATAGTCACCAGAACTGATGATCACCCTATACCTAGAGCTGATGAGCTCATTGATAGGTTAGGGGCGGATAAGTATCTGAGTACATATGATTTGACTTCAGGCTACTGGCAGATTGCCATCACCGAAGGAGCAAAGGAGAAGTCAGCATGCTCCACACCCGAGGGACATTACCAGTTCAAAGTAATGCCCTTTGAATTAAAGAATGCCCCTGTCACCTTCCAAAGGCTGGTGAACACGGTCAATGGCTGTGTTGTAGCAGTTCAGTGCAGCTTACCTGGATGATATAGCTGTATACAGTTCTACCTGGGAGGATCACTTAAACCACTTGAGGAAAGTGCTCCAGGCCATGCAGCAGGCAGGCCTGACTATTAAGGCCAACAAGTGCCAAATAGAGCAGAGTTCTGTGGTGTACCTGCGCCACCTTGTAGGTGGAGGCCATGTACAGCCTCTCCTGGCCAATATTCAAACCATTTTGAATTGGGCGGCTCCCATTACCCAGACACAGGACAGGGCCTTCCTTGGACTGACTGGGTACTATAGAAGGTTTGTTCAGAATTATGAGACCATTGTGGCTCCCCTGACAGAACTCACTTCTAAGAAGAAGCCAAAGAAGGTTGTGTCGACCCCAGATTGTCAGAAGGCTTTTAACACTCTGAAAAATGCTATGTGTTCAGCCCCAGTGTTGCTGGCCCCTGACTACACCGGGAATTTGTTGTCCAGACAGATGCTTCGGAACAAGGGATTGGGGCAGTGTTGGCACAGGTAAACGAAGAGGGCCTTGATCAGCTAGTTGCATTTATTAGCAGGCAACTTCTACCAAGAGAACAAAGATGGAGTGCCATTGAGAGGGAAGCCTTTGCTGTGGTGTGGTCCCTGAAAAAGCTGAGACCATACCTGTTTGGTATTCACTTCCATGTTCAAACTGACCACAGACCTCTTAGATGAGGGGAGATAATCCCAAGCTATTGAGAAGGTCCATTTCTCTACAGGGAATGGACTTTACAGTGGAACACCGACCTGGGGTTGCCCATGCCAATGTGGATGGACTTTCCAGGTTTTTCCACTTAGCTGATGTGGACTACCTGGGTACAGGTTAGTGACCCCTCACCTTTCGTGTGTGTGTGGGGGGTGAATGCTAGGTCACCCATTTTGGCCTGCTCACACCTATTTTTTTGTGCTGACTGACACTGATGGTAGCTGACTCTGACTGTGCCCTGGGCTCTGCTAGTCAGGCCCAGGGCCAGTGCTATGTTAAACTCAAACATATACATTGAGGTACACTTATAATTGGCATGACCTACCCTATAAGTCCTTAGTAGATAATAGAGCAAGGGGATGAAAACTACCCTAGTATATAATAGGGAATGGCAGTTTAGTGACTAGCAGCCTTTGTTGCACTTGCATGTGCACACTTCTGAGAGCCTGAGGTAATTTTAAAAGCAGCCTGTGTTGCAGCACTGCTTTCAAAAGTAAATTCACTGCAAACTCACCTTTGGTCGTATGGGCACTTTAAAAGTGATAATCTACCTTATTTTTACATTTTGGGTACCCCAAGGTCACCCCTAAGTGTTTCAGGGATGGGGGGTCATATAACTATAAGCAGGGTCCCTATAATAGATGTTTCATAAACCCTGGTGAGTGAAAACTGCCCATTTTATTTTTTACCATTTAAGATAGTTGGCCTCATGTTGAATTTATCATAACTTGTGCAGAAAATAAGTTCAAAGACTTTCTTTTCTGTAAGCCAAAATCCAGTCTCTAGTACTCTTCCCTGATTGGTCGGCCCTCAGGGGATTAGCCCAGCTGTTTTGATTAGGTGAAAAGTGGGTTGGCCGGGTAGAGGCTATCTGATGGAGAGAGCTCTCTGGGGCAACAGGAATGCCTGAGCAGGGGGTTGGGCCATGAAGCATCAGCTTCAAAGGAAGAACAGGTCAAGCAAGCCTGTCAGCCAGGGTCACCCCCTCTCCCTGCCAGATAGTAGGCTTAAGGAAGGAATTCACAGATGTGAGTGCTGGAAATAAGCCATACTCTAGTTTGGTTTAGTTAGCTCTTGCTTCTCTGCTGAAATTTCAGCCATGATGGATTTTAAGAGAATAGTGCTTTCTGGGACACAACTATGTCACACTTTGGAAGAAGTTATCATGCTTTGGGGTGTTGCCCTGCACTTCATTGGACAGGGGTGCTCCCCTGCTTGTTGCCAGAGAGCACTGGATAAATATGGGAGAGGTGCAGAGCCTATCAGTTCTGCTGCTTGAAACTACAAGAAGAAGGAAAATTGTCATGCTGGAATCCTGATTTGCACCCAAGGGCCTGCCTGGTGAACACTGCACCTGCTGCACTATCTGGGACTACAACTCTGAGGACTTTGCCTCAAGAAGGAGTTAGGAGTGGAATCCCTGCAGCTACAGGTTAACAGAGCTTAACGGACCCTTCTCCAGCCAGAGTCCCCCTCCTGGAGTACATCCAGTGGAGTTTTAAGGTGTTGACCAAGTGCATTGAGGAAACTGAAGTTCAGGCCTGCCAAGGGCCATCTAGGAGATTTACGACCCATGGATTTGTGTTTTGGACCATTGGAACCCACCAGGAGACCATTTGGAAGGACTTCCAGAAGTTTGGGAATCTTTTTGGAAAAAAGTGCAGGAGGTGACCGACCCGACCACGAGAGCCTAAGCGGCCAGCTTCAACTGCGACCTGGCCTTGATTCCAGGTTCGTCCCGCTGAAGAGCTCCGGAGGTCCGACTTCCAGAGTTTGACTGGGAAGCCGACAAACCCTCACCAAATTCGGACTAGTGGAAAGTAGTGAGGGCTCTCAGCAGAAAAAGCTCCAGAAGAGTTTATAAGTCTGAAGGTAAAATTTTGACCGAGGCCTACCTTGGGGGTATTTGAGCAGGGCTCCATTGCGGTCCGCCTCAAACTTTGACTTTGCCCTGGTCAAGCGTGACCAGATGCCCAGAAGAGATGCTCTTGGTTTTTAAGCACTAGAAAGTATTTATTCTTTAAAAGTTCATATCTCTAGTTCCCTACATTGGATTTTCATGGTTTTGGTGTCATTTTAAAGGAAATATTATTTCCTATTTTTACAAATTGGTGTGGCAATTTTATTGTGTATTGAGTCTTGCTTATTTACTGTAATTATGTTTTTAAATGCTTTACATGCCTTTCTCCTAAGTTAATCCTTATTGCTCGGTGTCAGCTACCAGGGGTTGAGCAAGGGACTAATTTATAAAGACCCTATTTAGGACCCAGAACCGTGTTGGTGGTCTAATTGCTGGTGTTAAGTGCCTACCTATCACTCCTAATAATCCCCCTTCCAACAGTTTGTCTTCATTGTGTTGGTAGAAAGGGCTTTCTATTAGTAAGTTATAGTGGTTGACTACCTCTGTGACAGCGAAGTAGGCTATTGCTATCATTTTTTTTATTTTGAAAGCGTATTCGCTGTTAGTGGAGCATTCTACATTCAGGGTCCGATTTTGGTGGTCCGACCACCGGATTGCCATTACAGCAGTCAGGAGTATGCCACCAAGCCACATTACGAGTTAACCGCCAGGCTGTTGGTGTTCCAGCAGTGGTGCCACGGCATGGCATGCTTCGGCTCATAGAGAGCCTGCAGTACATGCCACCAACCTGGCACCGCCTCTTGCACGCTGGTGCACTGTGTACCATGCCGTGCATGGCACACAGTGCACTCAGGACAGTGCAAGAAGAGGGGGGCACAACATGCACCCCCTCCCAAGGGCTACAACGCCCTGGGGCCCTGTTTGGGTCACTTTCCCTAACAATTTCATGGAGAAAATGGAGGCACCCAAGAACTTTAGTACTCAAAGTCTTGTAATCATGTCTGTGACAGTAAGGATGTACTGCATGGGACCTGAACTATTTTATCTAGGAACAGTTAATTCCAGAGTTTATTTTTGAAAATATAATACCTGGCCCGTCCCCGCCTCTCTCATAGATATCATCTACACTACAGGGCAGATACTTTGCCATTCTTATCAGGTATTTTCCTCATTTTGGCAACATACGTTCTAGCGAGTATCGAGCAACTACCTGGCTCCAGACAAGTTTTGTCTTTAGTCAAGGTCAGGTCTTATATGTGTCTGTGACCGCATCTTGTGGAAACCTGACGAAGGCATGGCAGCCGCGTAGCTCCGCTTTCCGCCAGTTTCACCAGATATCATGACACATCTTTGGGTTGCTTATGATAAATTTGTTTTGTCCGATTCTCCTCTTGATCTAGGATAATGATTTACACTTATATGAGGATCAGTTAAATTGTTTACACAAATAATTGAACAGATGCAATATCTTGTTTCTGTTAATTTAGTATATTTATTTATTAATCAATTGTCTTTAATTGTGTTTTTTTATTATTGATATGTTTAACGATCATTAAATAAATATTTTATATGAGCTCGGTTTGTTATTTTGACTTCCTTGTTGACTGAGATTAATCTGTCTGCATTACTTCATTATTAACCTGGCCCTGGATTATTTTCATTTTGGGTCCTTTCCCCTGCTGCCTTAATCTTTTCATGGCAGGGTCCCCGTAATGAAAAGGTCAGCGGTAAGGCAGGCCATAATCTGTGCGGCGGTGATGGCATCGCACTGAGCCAGAGGCCGGCGCTTTCCCCACCTCTGCCCCGTGGGATCCAGGTGGTGGACTTGCGTCAGGTTTATGGCGGTCCGATTGCCAACCTCATAATCGTGCGGTCGGACTACCGAGGAGGCAGCACCATGGGTACAGCGGTCTTGAGACCGCCGTTCTCGTAATCAGGTCCTTTGTATAGATTTTTGGAGGTGTCACCATATACTTCGATTATAGTGATTGTAACAGCCTGATTTGCCTGTGTAGGGTTATATTTTTAGACTTGTTTGAATCATAGTTTTTTCAAAGTCTATGATTATTTTTTGGGGGCTGTAGTTATTTGTATGTTGTTTTACATTATTTAGGAGTTCATAGTAGGTGTTGCTTTGTTTGTTTGGCAGCAAAGCATATATGAAAGGGACATTGGTGTTTTCATATTCACCAATTATGGTGTATATTTGAGTGAATGGTTTGGGACACATCTTGAAGGTCCCATCCATCATCCAGGTTTGGCATTGGGTAAGTTTAATGAAAATGATGGCTGCGGAGAAAATTAAGATTTGTTTTCATTATTTAAATTGTCATGTAAAAGGAAGGGTTCCTCATTATGTGTTAATTTTAAATGGTCAGTTTTATCTCCATCTTGTTATGCTCTAGTGGCAGGTTGGGTATCTCTGGTGGCTTTTTTAGTGCGTTCAATTAAGTGTTTTAAAGTGGGGATAGGAAGTAGCGGGCCTGTTACATCTATGTGGACTCTGAGTAGTGGGTCTTTATGGATTTTGCTTGTAGGTTCCTGGGAGCTAGTGCTTTCCTTTCTTTAATCTTGTAAGACTTCTCTAACTTCTATTTCTGTCACACAGGGAGTGGGTGTGCTCTTTTACATTTATTACGAAATTACCTTTTGTAGTTGGTCTCCCATAGCATGCATTCAAATAATATTTAGTACATTTATGGTTTCTGTTGATGCACTTTCTTGGCTGTAGGTGTAGCCCACATGGTTTAATAATTGTATCTCTTTCTGTGAACTTATATATTTAGCCTCTTCTGTCATTGCATCTGTAAATAGTTTAACAGTATAAATTGACTTTTGCTTCTTTGTTACAAATATAAAAAATGCAGTTACTGTATTTATTTACTTACTTGTATTTTTTGTTGAGATGTTTTGCACGGTTTGAAGCTGTTTTTATTTACCTCATTTAAAGTAAAGAAGGTGCTGAAATTTCTGTTGAAAGAGAAAAAAAGAGTTATATTAATTACATATGGTATTTTGTAGGACGTTTGTTGAGGTTTAGGGAGTTAGGTTTATTTTTGGTAGTTGGTTGGGAGAGTTTTTAAATTAATATATATGCATATTTCCTTTATTTTATAATCTTTTTTCATTTTTTAATGTAAGTTTTGATTGACATTTCAACATGACAAATTTGTTTCATTATATATTCTTAGTGCTTTGTTATAGTTGATATTTTCTGACAGTTTGTTGGTTTGAAAGTTGCTTTTTTTCCTTTAGGTAGTCTATGTGAAAAGATAAAAGTTACAGAGTGTGTTACAATTTATTTGCTAAATTATATTTTTTAGTTTAATAGCAGGTAATTTTTATTTAAATATATGTATTACTTACTTGAATTTGTAGTTAATATGATTTATTTCTGTTTTAATAATTTCTTGCGCGAATCTGGGAGAGTTTCCTCCTCTTGCAGCGTTTCTCGTTTTTGGAGTATTTAGTTGTTTTAATTAGTGTGCCTTTTATATTGTTGGCTTAATTGTTTGATTTTATTGGTTAAAGTTGTTTAAAGTGTTATTTTATGGGTTGGTTTAGTATAGTTAGAATTCTTGTTAATCAGTTAAGTCCTTGTTTGGTAAACACTAATTTATGTTTTATTTTTGCTGTATAATATATAGTTTGTTTTATTTATATATGAATTATATTGTGTGTATATATATATATATATATATATATATATATATATATATATATATATATATATATATATATATATATAAAATTGTTTTGGTATTTTTACATATATGTGTTTTAGGTTTATGATTTTCTTTGGGTGTTTGTTTAACCCCTTCGGTGCTCATGACGGAGCGGTTCCGTCATGAGCCACGGTGGGCATGTGCTCATGACGGAACCGCTCCATCATGGCACCCACCCATGGGGAAGCGCTGGCGCTCCCCCATGGGCAGCCCATCTAGCCCCCACAAGGGGGATGGCAGCGGAAGAGTTTCCGCTGCCACCCCCGACTCCCCAGCAATCGCATGATGTCAGCGCGCGCCGATGTCATCAGGAGCAGCCGGACGCACTGGAAGCCATTTGCTTCCAGCAGGAAACAGGTGAGATTCCTTGCTCCGGTGGGGCGGGGGGGCAGAAACTGGGATGCATTAAGGCATCGGGGAGATGAAAGAGTTTTTCCTCTCCCCGATGTCTCAATGCAGGGCATTCCTGCTGCACGATCGCGCATGGCGTCACGATCGTGCAGCAGGAATGCCCCCACTAGGCACCAGGGATTTCTTTTTTATTTAAAGGAAGCGACCACTTGGGCAAGGGTCGCTTCCTCAAGGGGCACAATATTTTTCAGACTTTTCTGCCCCCCGGGGACAGATCGGCTGGGTTTTTGGCCTTTCCGCTCCGCAAAAGCCCACTAGAGCCAGGGATTATTTTTTGGGTGGCAGTAGTGGCTTGTTTATGCTTCCCCTGGGGGCAGTTTGGCCTGTTTTTTAGGCCAAACAGCAACAATCACGGATGCAGTGATTGTTTTTTTTGTTTTTTTAATGGAAGCGACCCTTGGGCAAGGGTCGCTTCCAAGGGGAGTAAAATTTACCAATGTATTTTCTGCCCCCCTGGGGACAGATCAGTCCGGTTTTTGGCCTTTCTGCCCCCGGGGGCAGGGATCTGTTTATATTGGGCATGGGGCGATCCCTTAGGCAAGGATCGCCCCCATTTTTGGTGTACTTGTGGCCGTTTTTAGGCCAATTTGCCCAGGGTGGGGGCAGAAAACAGCCACAATCCCTGAATCTAGCGATTGTTTTTTTTTTTAATGGACACGACCCCTTGGGCAAGGGTCGCTTCCAAAGGGGGTAAAATTTGTTTATGTATTTTCTACCCCCCCGGGGACAGATCAGCCCAGTTTTTTGGCCTTTCTGTCCCCAGGGGGGAGGCGGAAAACCCCACTAAAGCCTGGGATTTGTTTTTATAGTGCATGGAGGCGATCCTTTACGGAAGGATTGCCCCCTAATTGTTTTTTTTATACTTGTGGCCAGTTTCTGCCCCCCCGGGTCAGCTCTATTTGAAGACCCATCTGCCCGGCGGGGGGGTGGGGGGGGAGCAGAAAACCCACTTGCACCAGGGATGTATATATATTTATGTTTTGGCCTGGCCCCTTAGGTAACAGTTGCCCCAATGGGATGGGGCATTAGTTATTATTTACTTTTGGCTGTTTTTCTGTCCCCCTTGGTGGTAGATTGGCTATTTGAGTAGTGACATAGCATGTTATATAATTGTTTTATTTCTTGTGAATTGCAATTGTAATGTTTTACTTCTCCTTTTTATTCTAGTTCGAGACTTTTGACTGATGTTCCAGGTTGCGGTTTAGTCACTGGTGGTTCTACAGTGTGTGTAGTTGCATGTGTTTGGTAAGAAAATGTTTTTTGTACTATTTACTCTAAATGAGTTTAATTTCCCTGCATGAATGTCTTTTTGTAAATGGTGTAATAATAGCTGAATGTTTTATTGAGTGTGGAAAACGTTTTGCATTTGTGCTTGATGTGTATTTTGTTGTCTTGTGGGTAATTGGTTTTGTTTTTTTCTTTCTAGTGGGATATTGTTGGTTTTTGCTGTGTCTCTGCAGAGTAGGTGCTGGTGAGTGTAGCTATCTCTTGCAAGTGAATTGTATAGTTTTTGAGTATATAGATCTTTGTGATAAAGGCACACATTTTTTACTTACTTATTTTGCAGTGTTGATTGTTGTTGACTTGTTTGTGCAGTCTCCTTTCTTAGTAAGGATAATGGCTAGCCGCAGGATTACTGCTCAGCAGGTTGTTGGTATGCTTTTTGAGTCTTCCTCTGATCATGGTTCAGAGACTGACTCTGCATCGGAGGCAGAGGAGGGAGTGGAAGATTCAGGCAGTGAGATTTCTGTCCACGAGGAATCATCGGATGATGAAGCTACTCTCAGTGTGGATGAAGCTACTCTTAGTGCGGATGAAGTGCCTGTTTTTAGAGGAGGACATTGATGTGCCGATAGTGCAGCAAGAGGCATCTGGGCTGCACAGGCTTCCCGTTGGAAGTGCTGACCTCTGGGTTGCCCCAGGCATGGTGCAGCCGGCATTGCCAGACTTGACTGGTGTTCCAGGGTGTAGAATGAATACTGAAAACCTTTTGCCGATACATTTTTTTCAGTTGTTTATGGACGATGTATTTTTGGATTGTTGAGCAGACTAATTTGTATGCTGAACAGTATTTGAGAGACAACAGTGCCAACCTTAGGCCTCACTCTAGAGCTACCCGCTGGACTCCCACAAATCTGGATGAGTTGAAGAAGTTCTTGGGGTTAACTTTTTTGATGGGCTTGCTAAGGAAGCCATCAATGTCTTCATATTGGTCTACTAGTCCCTTGATGGCAACAGCTATATTTCCGGCAGTCATGAGTCGTGAGAGGTATTTGCTTCTGCTTCGGATGCTGCATTTTGTCGATAATGGTTTAGCGTTGCCACGAGATCACCCTGATAGTGACCGTCTTTTTAAGATTTGGCCTGTCATTCATCACTTTGTAGATCGATTTTCTGAGATCTATGTCCAGGGAAAGAAATAGCAGTGGATGAGTCTTTGGTCTTGTTCAAGGGCCGCTTGATTTTTAGGCAATACATTCCTAGTAAGAGGGCACGCTATGGAATTAAGATGTATATGCTGTGTGACAGGAGGACTGGATATGTCTCTAATTTCAGGGTGTACACCGGTAAGGATTCCAGGATTAACTCCCCTGGTTGTCCGTCTACTTTTGGAGTGACTGAGAAAATTGTGTGGGAACTTGGTAGAGGACTTTTTAACAAAGGTCACCATTTATATGTAGATAACTTCTACACTGGTCTGCAGTTGTTCAGGGAATTGGCCAAAGTGGACGCTGTTGCTTGTGGCACAATCCACTCTAACCGTATAGGTTTCCCAAAAGAACTTGTTTGTCAAAAGCTTGTGCGGGGACAGTGCAGTGCGTTGCGTAGCGAGGAACTTCTAGCTGTGAAGTTTTTAGACAGGAAAGATGTGTACATGCTGACTACCATCCATGATGAAAGCACTTCACCTGTGACTGTTTGGGGTCAGGTTGCTGAAGCTCGCAAACCTGTGTGCATTTTAGACTATAATAGGCACGTGGGTGGTGTTGATTGAGTAGATCAGAGGTTGGAACCTTACACTGCTCTTCAAAAGGCTTACATTTGGTATAAGAAGTTGGCTATCCATCTTTTCCACTTGTCAACCTTTAATGCTTTTGTTGTATTCAAGGATTGTTGTCCTGAGTCAAAGATGACTTTTGCTAAGTTTCAGGAGTCTGTAATAGGCAGCCTTGTTGTAGTGGAACAGGCAAGTGTTCCTAGAGTTGGAGTGGTGGAGGATGTGGCTAGATTGAAAGATCGCCACTTTCCTGATCACATTCCTCCCACGCCCTCAAAAGACTTTCCCAGTAGGAGATGTAGAGTCTGTTGGCGAAGAGGTACACGGAAAGAGACTTGTATGTACTGCCCCGAGTGTCCTTCTAACCCTGCGCTGTGTGTGCCTGTTTTAGAATTTACCACACGCAAAGGAATTTTTGGGAGCATCCATGAGTGGTAAAAAGAACTGCCTGGTCTGTATTGTTTTATATTTTTTGTTCAGTTTCAAGGTTGGCATTTGTTTAATGTATTTAGTTTCAGATTTTGTGTCAGTAGATTTGTATCTATTTACAATTTGTTTGTGTTTTCTTTTTTGTATTAAAAAAACCCTAAATGTGATGGTGATGTGTGTAGGCTGGCGCTTGGCTGGCGGTGTGCGTGGACTGGCGCTTGGCTGGCGGTGTGCGTGGACTGGCGCTTGGCTGGTGGTGTGCGTGGACTGGCGCTTGGCTGGCGGTGTGTGAGTAGTGACTTGCTGCTGGTCACTACACACACTGCTAGTCAAACGCCAGTCCACGCAATCCGTCAGCTGGTGTGGTTGCTGTGTCAGGAATGTGGGCGTGTGAAAGTGATGGGCCCTGGAATGGCGCTGTCTGCTGGTGTGACTGTTGTAATGTGATGGGCCCGCGGCTGGCGGTGTGAATAGTTTTGTATGTGTCACACGTATGAAAGGTGTATGAATGGCCTGTAAAGAGGTTGGTGCCTTGTCGTGGCTTTACAGCTCACGAGCTGTGAGTCAATGGTTCAGTTTCTTGTCCTTTCAATTATTAACAGTGCATTTCATTTTTGTGAAATCTCTTGTTAATACAATTGCATATACTGAACCATCACTCACCCTCGTGCCAAATCCAACCGGTATGTATGTGTGCTTGAGGAATAGATGGTTGTGCAGTAATATTTGTCTTTTCTGTCTTTTTCAAGCAGGGTGTACCTTGTCCCTTTTTGTGAATGTTGTAATGTGTTGGTTTCGTGCCTGGTGGTGTGAATGGTCTTGTGTGTATCACGTACGAAAGGTGTGTGAATGGCCTGTAAAGCGGTTGGGGCCTTGACGCGGCTTTACAGCTCACGAGCTGTGAGTCACTGGTTCAGTTTTTGTCCTTTCAATTATTGACAGTGCATTTCATTTTTGTGAAATCTCTTGTTAATAAAAGTTTATATGCTGAACCATCACTCGCCCTCATGCCAAATCCAACCAGTATGTGTGCGTGCTTGAGGAATAGATGGCTATACAGTAATATTTGTCTTTTTTGTCTTTCTGCCAAGGTGTACATTCCATCTAAGAAAAACCTACCAACTGTAGATATTGTCGTAAACTAAACACCCATGGGAGTACATGGTGATGTCTCTCTTGTGGATCCCAACAAGTTATCTTACCCACAATGTCCTGCAAACCTCAAAATTTGACTGTCACATTTTCCTTGCATTATTGTGCCAAAACTTTCACCCTACAGAAAAAAAAAAAAAATCCTACCACCCAGCATTTCTCCAAGTATCCCAATAGAAATGGTACCTCACTTGTGTGGGTGGGCCAAGTACCCGCGGCAGGGAAGGGCCCAAAATGTATTGTGGGGACATCAAAATTACGTATTTTGAAAGGACCTGGTTTTGCAAGGGAGGGTCACCTGAGTTTTTGGCCACGGGCTCGGTGGCCATCTTGGTAAACCTACCAAACCCACACATTTCTGAAAACTAGACACCCTGGGGAGTCCAATGAGGTATGGCTTGCGTGGATCCCCCAACATTTCCCTAACCAGAATCCACTGCAAACCTCAAATTTTGCTTAAAAATCATGTTCCCCCAAATTTCTGTGTGGGAAAGTTGTAGGATCACCGGGCTGACACATATTTCCTCCCACCCAGCGTTCCCCCGGGTCTTCCCCAATAAAAATGGTACCTACACTCGCGTGGGTGGGTCAAGTACCCGCGAGCAGGCAAGGGTCCCAAAACGTATTGAGGAGACTTCAAACATGACCTATCAGCTAAAACAACCTGGTTTTCTCAAATCTGTGGGAAGTTCTGAACCTGCTTCTATTTGGCCCCGGGCTCTCGGCCATCTAGGAAAACCTACAAAACCCACACATTTCTGAAAACTAGACACCCGGGGGAGTCCAGCGAGGTATGGCTTGCGTGGGTCCCTTAACATTTTCCTATCCAGAATCCCCTACAAACCTCAAATTTAGCTGAAAAAAAACACTTTTTCCTCAAATTTCTGTGTGGGAAAGTTCTGGAATCTGCGTGGATCCACAAATTTCCTCCCACCCAGTGTTCCCCCAGGTCTCCGATAAAAATGATACCTCACTTGTGTGGGTGGGTCAAGTACCCGCGACAGGCAAGGGCCCAAAACTTATTGAGGCGACATCAAAATTACCTATCACAAAACAACCTGGTTTTGCAAGGGGGTCCCATGAGTTTTGGCCCCGGGCTCGGCGGCCATCTAGGGAAACCTACCAAACCCACACATTTCTGAAAACTAGACACCCGGGGGAGTCCAGCAAGGTATGGCTTGCGTGGGTCCCCCAACATTTTCCTACCCAGAATCCCCTGCAAACCTCAAATTTTGTTGCGAAAAATCAAATTTTTCACACATTGCTGTGTGGGAAAGTTGTAGGATCACCGGGCAGACACAAATTTCCTACCACCCAGCGTTCCCCCAGGTCTCCCGATAAAAATGATACCTCACTTGTGTGGGTAGGCATAGTGGCTGCAACAGGAAATGGCCCAAATCGTACCGTGGAGACTTCAAAATTACCTATAACAAAACTACCTGGTTTTGAGGGGCACCTGGTTTTGGCCTCTGGCTCGTCGCCATCTAGGGAAACCTACCAAACCCACACATTTCTGAAAACTAGACACCCTGGGAGTCCAATGAGGTATGGCTTGCGTAGATCCACCACAGTTTCCCTACCCGAATCCCCTGCAAACCTCAAATTTAGCTACAAAAAACACTTTTTTCATACATTTTTGCGTGGGATCACCGTGCCGGCACAAATGTCCTACCACCCAGCGTTCCCCTTGTTCTCCCGAGTAAAATGATACCTCACCTGTGTGGGTGGGCCAAAGGCCTGTGACTGGGAAGAGCCCAAAACATAGGGATTAAGGGTATAGCACCGAGAATTTTAAGCGCTACATTTCTTTTAAAATACAATTTTAGCCAATTCTGCTTTGGACACCCACACAAGTGAGGTATCATTTTACTCGGGAGACTGAGGGGAACGCTGTGGGGTAGGACATTTGTGCCAGCACGGTGATTCCACGCAAAAATATGTGGAAAATTTAGTTTTTCAGCTAAAGTGGAGGTTTGCAGGGGATTCTGGGTAGGGAAACGTTGGGGGATCCACGCAAGCCATACTTCATTGGACTCCCCAGGGTGTCTAGTTTTCAGAAATGCGTGGGTTTGGTAGGTTTCCCTAGATGGCCGCCGAGCCCTGGGCCAAAAACTAATGGGACCCCCCTTGCAAAAGCAGATCGTTTTGTGATAGGTAATTTTGAAGTCTCCACAGTGCGATTTGGGCCATTGGCTGTTGTAACCACTATGCCTACCCACACAAGTGAGGTACCATTTTTATCGGGAGACCTGGGGGAACGCTGGGAGGAGAAATTTGTCTAGTTTTCAGAAATGTGTGAGTTTGCTAGGTTTACCTAGATGGCCGCCGAGCCCGGGCCAAAACTCATGGGACCCCCTGTTATATGGGGTTATGTAGTCCTTAGATACATTGTCGACATTGCTAAGTTAGCATGAGTTTTGCTTGCCCTATGCTGCTGCTTTTGCGCACGCCTCTGCTAAGAGTTTGTTTTCGCGACACTTTGTCTCTGCCCTGTACATGATAACAGATTGTTTTTCACGTTCTCAGCTTTCCCTTCAATTCTGTCTGAACATAATGTGCAAGGTCGGTCAACAATGTCTCTTGTTATTCTGTTCTGGTCAGTCCATATTACCTAGACAAAACATGTTACCAACAGCTGCAATGTGGAAGAATCGTGCTTTGATATAACGTTGTTGCATGTTTTGAAACACACTTGAAGAAAGCCATTCCATGGAGCTGCGCTCTACTGTTCCCATGATGTAAACCTTTGCGTTTAAGGCTTTCAGGTAGGGGTCTGCTAATAATGCCTAGAGATCTTCTGTTATATAAAATAACTTCTTACTGCCGTGGGGAGGGTGATTAGGCCCAGTTATTTTGCCTTTTTCACAGTCTTTATAAAATGACAACTCCTTTTATATTCTATGGTATTGTAACAATGCTAATGATTCTTGCCTTATGCATTTTGCTGCTAGTTGTGGTTCGCATACTGTTTTATGAATCACTATAGTCAAAATAAACATTTTGAACTTATTTAGTGACTCTGATTATTTTTATTGTGGACAAGTAGGAGAGCGAAAGAGTGTCTTGTTCCCGCGACTCTGAGGTGAGTCGGGAGTGCTCGTGTTCTGGGTTGTCTAAGCATACGTAGCTTCTTGATATTTGTAGGAGACCGAATGAGACACTATTGCTAGTCGGTTGGGATTTTAGGTACTAAGGTGATAGGAGGTACACCCCTATTTACTGAGGTCCTGTCTTGTGCATAGTTCTGTGTATGAGCAGAATCCCTGCAACATGGCGCTGCCAACGTTTGGTCTGGTTCTTATCTGCGAGACTTGCTCGTGGTGGTCCACAATACCCTCACTTCTGTTTCCGGAGACAGCTGTGACGGAGTAACCTCCTATATTGACATTTTTATAGGTTTATTCAAGCTTGAAGTTTTAAAAGGTCTTTCTATACTTATAACCTGTGTTTGCGCTGCCACTCTTTAAGTTGTTCTACAGTGTCGCCTGTAATGGCTGCAGTTGATATTCCGGCTCATAGCAGAGCCACGCTGAGGGCGCACTTGACTCATTATGCGGTCCCTGATGCTGGTGCCGCGCTTATTTTTGTGGTGGAAGCCGATCCGGCTCACCAGTTTGAAGTTTTTTACTCTTGGGTCACTTTCCCGGCAGTGGATGGCACTGATGATTTGTTTCACACATATGCTGCCACTGCCGTTCCTCAGCAGTATCAGCCTTATAGAGCTCTTGAAATTCCGCTCACAGCTTTGCAATACCATATTTGGTTTAATGGCGCCCTTCCTCATCCATTAACGGCAGCCCGTTTAGGCCCTTTATCTATAGATGGGGCCACGTGGCCTGTTTTGGCTGGGTTTACCCCACACCCACGTGCTTTTACAACTGCGACTCTGGCAGAGCTCCTCATTTTACATACATCTTTAATGCGCGTATATAGAGCTGTAATGCAGTACGTAACACGCACCGTCCAGGTGGGGCCACCTGGTGCTGCAGTACAACCTGCGGGTCCTGGTGGCGTTACCAACAGTCCCGTTACAGTTAATTCGGTCATGGGCAGCGCCCACAGAATAAGGATATATTTCCTTATTGGCTTGTAGAGAAATTTGGACAGATAGAAGCTGTCTTTCCTAATACCACTCCTGTGGATAAACACAGGATTTTAACTATTAGTTTACCTAAAGACTTAATTCCCGAATTAGCTGATTGTAACACCTGGGGCAGGGTGTTTGCAGCGGTATATTCTATGTGTTTCGGCACCCCGTCCATGACCGAATTCCCTCTATGATTAAACGCGTTCAAGATGAACACGGGGCAGAAGCAGCTGTTGAGCTGGGAATGAGACTGGTGGGAGTGTTCGACGTGGTTGCTGATATGATCCTTGCGAATGTCAAGGGCGATGCCGTTAGCGTTCAAGTAGCAAACCGCTTAGAAGCGGTCACGGAGGCTGACAGACCACGAGAATTACCGAAGATTATTGCAAAGGCTTACAAAACCATAGGCCGCAATAGTCTGGAGAATAAGCCTACGACTCAATCACAAACGCAGTCTCAAGTACAACAGAAAGCCCAGCCTGACAAGGATGGGCGCCCTTTCTTCCCTAAAAAGAATTGGCAAAGACATAAGAAACAGGGTTCCCAACAGCAGAAGCAGGGTTCGCGTGCCGGTTCACCGACCCCTGATGGTTCTGAACGTACTTATGACTTGCGCGATCGCGCTAAAATTAAGTCTCCTGAAAGATTTCAGGTTCCTGATCAGCGTTCTCCTTGTTCTTTACAGGAAACATCAGGCTCACAAGCCAGTGGAGGGGATCTACAGGATCGGGGTAGGAGTCAACCTGCGTCACAACTTCGTGAACAGCCTCGGCAGTTTGAAGTCAAGGACAAGCAGGCTGATTTCGCACGAACCCGACCTCCTTTTCAAAAGAAAAAAGTTGCCACTTTAACAGCGAGATATGCCACAGACGGTGAGGACGCGACTCATGGATTGGACTTGGGCAGTGACTCTGCTCGACAGCGCGGCGGAAGTTACCATAGTCAGGGAGGCTCTATGTCCCCGTCTGGATGTGACAGCAACTGACACATTTGTTACAATTGAGACTGCGGATACCCGGGTTGCCCCACCGGATAGACTATACGAAGTCCTTTTCCAAATTGAAGGTGATATACTGTGTCCCATTAAGGTTGTTTTCTGGGAGAATCTAACCGCTACATATGACATTTTATTGGCGAAGAAAGATTGGCCGCCACCCTTTGTGTTAGCCTCTTCTCGAGGGAAGATGTAATAATTCCGAGTTTTTCACATTGTGTCCCTGAGGAACAAGCGCGGGCTTTCGCGGAGGCATGGGCTTTGGCCTTAGCCCCTGCGGTGTATCGCAATCAGGTGGGTTGGGACTGTGATTCGTCAGCTCATGAAATACCATTGTGTTCTATGCCACAACCTCAACCTCAATATCCCATCAAACGCGAAGCGAAGGCTTCGGTTTGTGACATTCTAAGACAATTGGAGTATCAGAGGGTCATTGAGTCATGTGTATAACCTATGAATAATCCTCTCTTTACTGTCCCTAAACCTGATGGTTCTTTTCGGATTGTATTGGATTATAGAAATTTGAACAGCCATTGCCGCACCTTTGCGGTACAAAACACACACAGCTCGGCGCTGGTGAATAATATTGTTCGTACAAAATACAAAACGACACTCAACATTTCCAATGGTTTCTACAGTCACAATCTTGACCGTGCGAGTGGTGACCTGACAGCATTCAGTGCCGTCGGGAATCAGAAAAAATTTACGAGATTGCCAATGGGGTACAAGAACAGCCCCGGGGCATTTGCGGCACGCATTGTGTCTTTGTTATATGACATTGACCCTGAGGCCTTGTCGTATGTTGATGACATCTATTTGACTGACGACGACCTCGCCCCGCATCTTGACCGAGTCGACCACATAATCTTATGTTTTGCCGATTTCGGTTATAAATTCAATTTTGCAAAGTCACACATTGCCCATTTGGCAGTGCTCTTTTTGGGCTACGAGCTCAATAATGAGGGAAAGGGTCTAGCACCTCACTTCCTAGAGAAATGCGCACATTTGCAACCACCTTCTTCTTTGAAAAAATTACAATCCCTGCTGGGTTTTTTAAACTTCGGGAGAACTTACATTCCCGATTATGCCCAGCGTATCAAACCGCTTTATGCGTTGATACAACCTACGTTTTCGTCTGCCAGCTGGCTTCCGGAATATACTTTCGCTCTGCTGTCTTTGCAGGCGGATTTGCTTGCGACTAACTTCTTGATGACTCGTGATAACACCACCAACCTGGAAATACGTATCGTTTCAGGAGCAGTGGGTTTCACGTACTTAACGTTCAATGAAGGAGACACAATACCTATTGCATACAAATCACACTTGTACACTGCGGCTGAAATGCGTTTTCCTCTGTTGAAAAAATCTTGACGGCAGTGCAGATGGCGATTCTAAAGGAACGCTCACTAGCACAGGGCAAACGCATTCTTATGATCACTCCCTTCCCTGCTTTGGAAGCGGTGACTAAAGCAAGTGTACCTAACTCGAAGGCATTGCACCCACGTTGGATTCAGTGGGCTACTTCTTTGACGTCTTCGGATGTCACATTTGTCTTTGATCCATCTCTACAGACTTTTTGCAGTATGAATTTGTTCACCCTCCTCCTTTGTCGCTTCTTCCTCTGAGTGAATACAAAGGCATCATTTATACCGATGGCTCGGCGCAACCGGCCACGGTTTCCAAACATGCTTATTCTGCGGCTTGCGCTATTGTGGCTGGCTCCATGGAAGATGGAGAGTTTAAGTCATCCATTGTGCACACACAGGCACTAGGAGACTGCACGGCGCAATTGGCCGAGCTGCGTGCTCTTGTTCTAGCTCGAGAG
Source organism: Calotriton arnoldi (assembly GCA_963921515.1). Classification (NCBI taxonomy): domain Eukaryota; kingdom Metazoa; phylum Chordata; class Amphibia; order Caudata; family Salamandridae; genus Calotriton; species Calotriton arnoldi. Next base: position 32,376 of record CAWUFW010023675.1, on the reverse strand, counting down.
TTTGCTGATCCTCTTGTGAATACTCTTATTGTGTGCCACTCTTACTATTGTGTCCAGTCGTTCAATGACAACTTATTCTTTTGGTCTCAAAATGATTACCGTGATTCTAAGGGCAGCGCAATTAAGCATAAAACGCTTTGGGTTCGAGTCGCAGATTTTAAACAACGTCTGCCTCTCACACATGTTATTCACACTCTTGGCCACCAGCGTGACGGAACACACGCTCTTGGTAATTCTATGGCTGATGAAGCAGCCAAGTCTGCAGTAGCCACGTGTTCCGTAGCAGCAGTTACAAGATCTATGACTAAGGTTGATAATGAGATTCTGGCAGCGGTCGCTGCAACTAGAGGGGGAGGTAATTATCCTTCGGGTTTCCCTTGTAAATACTCTTATCATGTAACTCCCGAACAGGTTCCTTCTGCTACCATTCCTTCGGTTGGGGATCGGCTGATTCCCAACTCTGGTTACTGGTGGCGTGGTTTATATAAGCAGACTCGTAACTATGTTCTTTGCTGTGATGTTTGTCAACAAATCAAGCCTTCTACAGTCCCACGTCCGCCACAAACACAGCTATGTATTTCTAATAGACCTTTTGGCTGTGTCTATCTTGATCACTGCGGTCCTCTTCTGATACTGCATACAAGTATATCTTGGTTGCGGTTGATTTGTGCACTCGATTCCTGTGGGTATGGCCACAACGTAGTGCTGATGCTCGAAATGTCATCAGGGATTTGCGTATCTTTATCGGGATGTTTGCCTGTGGTACCTTCCATTCTGACCAAGGTCCAGCGTTTGCCTCTAAGGCTTACAAGGATGCGATGAAGTCGTTGGGGGTACAGGTGCAGTTTTCGTCTCCATACAGGCCTGAGGGCAATTCAGTTGTGGAGCGAATGAACCGTGACTTAAAGCAATCCTTGACAGCTAGAGTCTTAGGTACTGGCAGGGACTGGCTGTCCCACTTGTATGGGGTCCAACGTGTATTAAATAATCTCCCTAGAAGATCTCTGGGTGGGCGGACCCCTTACGAAATGCTCTTTGGCTTTCACATGTTTGTTCCTGACCTTGATGGCCTGGACATTGTGGCGGCTGCCTCTAAGTTTGACGTAGATAATCATTCTGCTATGTTACAGGATCTACAAAAGACACGTGATACTCTGGCGACTGAGCATTTACCATCTTCGTATGCTGATGCACAACTGATTCCTGTTACCGGTTGGCTTTCTAAAGTTGGAGATCTAGTGCGGGAAAAGATTGAAAACAAAAAGAATTTGGACCCACTTATCGTGCTCCGGTTTCTGTACTTGGACTGAAGGGTACTCGTACTGTCATTCTACCACCATTGCCAGGTCGCAAAGACAACAGGTACATCTCAGTGGACAATGTCAAGTTACACCGTGCGGCCGATTCTGAATAGTGTGACACCTGCAGTTTCGTGCAACGCAATATCTTTAGCACCGTTAACTTTGTCGTCACCTGCTGCCACAAGAATGTCTGCTCATATGATGGACACTCTAATTGATCTTCAGCCTATGCGACAAACATCTTCTGCAATGGATCTCGTGTGTCCTTTTCCGGCTACTGATTCCGTGTGTGAGATACCATCTAGCCCACGAGTACGAATGGTCGATTCAACGCTTTCGCCTTTGCATTCAAGTCCAGTGAGTGACTGTGAAGGAGAGCCGGCACACCTTTCTTCTGGCTCGTCCTCCTCATCATCCAGTTTGTCTGATGCACCTAAGTCTAAGTTGCGCATTTTTACTCCTGGTTCAAAACGACATACTTCGTTCCCCCATGGACCTACATTTGGTTGGTGCTTATCCTGATATTTCTCTTCATGTCAATTGGATTTGTGACAGTGTTCTTTTTACTTATAAATGGCCATTATCTCCCTGAAAGCTCTGCAGTAAAAATGGTCGATGGAACTTTGGCGTCTCACACATCGTCCAATATCATGAAACGTGACAAGACTTTTGTGAATATTTCAGCTTTTCCTGTTCATGATGGCATCGTTTGGGACAAAGTAGCTTATGAAATCCATGGCCCGACTGAGGTCCTTAGAGTTCCGTACGTATTTCGCGTCTCATTAGGAGATGTGGTGACACGGGACATGGGACATACATTCGGATGATTGGGATGTGCAGGCAGTTCATGCATTGTTTTCAGATTTAAAATATTATGCTGCCTTTAATGCTGAAGATTTGTATTTAAATTCTGCCAATTATGGTGATCTCTTTTGTTATCAACATTATGGGCATCATTTTTTACACAAAACAAACACCATGAGACCTGTTTTAATTTTACCCAATGGGAACATTGTCCCACTCCCTTAAAAGGGAGTTCTAAAACTCTTAGAAATAAGTTCGCCTATTTTTCAGATTATGATTTGACTAATCCTGAATCCTATTTTTTCGGCTTCAAAAATCCCCTACATCAAAGTACCTGTTATCCCACACTAAACTAATTTACGCCAACTCGTTTAAAACACAGTTGGCCACACACGGTTATGAATATTGGAAACAGACTATAGATTTAAAATCAATCTGGGGCACAAAGCCATGGCAGGTTCAGGGCGCTGAGGCATTACACCGTGCCTGCTTGATCCCAACTCAAGTGCTGTTTTTAAATAGAACTATTTCCCAAACATCCTGTTATGGCCTTGCAACTGTCAAAAACCTAAATACCCTCTCTATTCCATCATTAGCTGAATATGATAATTGGTGGTTGCACAATAACTACACCATTGAGGCTCTGCAGGCTCTCCTGCAAAATGCCTCCTTTAATGTTTCTGAAATTGATTCATTAGGATGGTTGGTGTGGCAAACTAATGCAAATGCGTGCCAGTTGCATTTCTATAATGTTACACCTGGTTTCACTCAGACTAAGCCTGACCCTCGTTATCCACCTCATCATTCTGTGACTACATACTCGGTAGGTAAATTGTGCCAGCAGTGGTTAGAACACTCTACCCTGGCATCTGTCAAACAGCACCTTTCAATCCTATCGAATGATATAGATTTGGCTGATTTTCTCCTAGGCCCTCGTAATCCAAGGGCCAAGCGATTTCTTTATGCCGCTTATAATGAAATTTGGAAACTTTCACAGATGGAGGCCGCCTTCCGTCTGCGTCAAATTGACTAGGCAAACTTGGAAAAAGTCCTTGCTGTAGTAGACAATAGCATTAACACGCTTTCGTCACGCATTTACACCTTAGACAATATTGTTTCTTCTGTAATAGATATTGAGCAAAGTGATGTTTCTGTGTTATATCATGGTCAGAATCAGTTAAGGTCGGTCATGCAATTTGCTTGGACGTTGCAGACACTGAAAATGGGTAAAGTGCCTTGGGATTATTTAAATGCCACTGCTTTATTTTTGCCTTTTAACCTGACTGAAAGATGCTGTATATACGCTGTTACATATTGAACAATTGGAGCCTTTGTCGTTCTCCGTAGGGGAAACGGACTCTGCTGTTTGGTTAATTCATGGCGTTATCACTTTTCCCTTTTCGCTTTTTCAATTTAAATCATGTATGCAACACTTTCCTGTTGGCCGCTTTGAACCGCTTGGCACTGCTTTTCTGCATGAATTATGGGTCCTGCCCTTTGCTTATCGTTGTTTGAGGGAGAATAAAGAAGTTTTCCTCACTGGGGAGGAGTGTGATTCGGTAGTGGGTCACTCTTGTGTGTGCAAACACGTTAAGTTGCACGGCGAGTGTAACGTGTCAGCGCCCAATCTAGCTTGCTTTTTAAAAGGGACCCCAGTACCATCCATCATGACTAACGGCAGCTATCTCATTTTAAACAATCAAGACTGCTGTGGTTTGCGGGCGGGTGTCCCATATTTGGTAACTGTTTCCCAGCGCGTAACTTGCTATAGCAATGTCCTTTTCCCTCCCCGCATGGGAGTTTAGATTCCTTGCTTTGGCCTTCCATTCCGACTTTGAAAACAGAGTTCAACAAGTTGAGCAGGTTCAAAGCCCTTTTATTCCAACAGGAGGTGGCCCTCACTTCCGCCCGTGAAACATTCAGATTGTAGGTGGCACGGACGTCAAGTGAGATACAGTCGCTTCTTAACACTAAACCTCCCACTTCATTTTGGGGAACTAATTCACCAAATATTTAATGCATCTGATACAACAGGCCTTGCCCATTTTTTAAATGCGTGGGATCTGGCCTGGACTCTTTCTTTCAAACTATATTCGGGGTAATACCGGCTTTTATTCATTCTATATTTTCCAGCGTCTTCGGAGGGTTCCCCTTAATATTGGCGCTGGCAGCTGGAGTTCTGCTCCTCCTGGTGCTTCGCAATGGCTGCTTACTTTGTGGCTCTGCACAGCCCGGCCCAGCTACTACTGTGCCGTGATCGCCTATATGAGGCTTTTGGATGCTTGCCTTTAGCCACACTTGGCGTAACTTACGACTTGACATTCCGCTTTGCCTATTTTACTTGCGTGCAACCAGTGTTTCATTGCAAACGATGTCATTTCTCCTGGGCGATGGAACTTTGCTTATTGAACACGTGGTGTCCAGTCCCTGATTTCAGCCGGTTGATGGGTCCCTTAGAGACGCATGACAAGGCTTGTTCTGTGGATGGTCAAATGGCGCATGCAGCTTTACTTGGAATCTTGGATCAATGGGATATCTGTGCGGCTGCGCAGACTTTCCTACAACGAAGTTTCATTGAATATCACGCAAGTTTGCCTTTTCTACTTTTGGATGCTCCTGCTTGTGAGGAGCATGCTTGTTCCTTCGATTTGCTAAATTGGATGTCATCGTTGTTTTCTACCAATAATAATGATGAACTATTGGAAGGAATTGCATTCCTTTGTGCCCAAACCTTCATGGATTGACTACTTGGGTCGTCCCTACTCCACTGTCTGCAATACAGACTTTTTTTTTCCAAGCTCAAAATGCCTTTAGCTTTTTCTTCGAACTCTCCCTTTTTTCTCCAATTTGTTTTTTTAGAAAGTCCCTCACCAGTATTTTAAATAATGCCTGACTTTTGAACTCTGTTTTTGTTCTTCTATGTCCTACTGACTTACCAGGGGGAGGGTGTTATATGGGGTTATGTAGTCCTTAGATACATTGTCGACATTGCTAAGTTAGCATGAGTTTTGCTTGCCCTATGCTGCTGCTTTTGCGCACGCCTCTGCTAAGAGTTTGTTTTCGCGACACTTTGCCTGTGCCCTGTACATGATAACAGATTGTTTTTCACATTCTCAGCTTTCCCTTCAATTCTGTCTGAACATAATGTGCAAGGTCGGTCAACAATGTCTCTTGTTATTCTGTTCTGGTCAGTCCCTATTACCTAGACAAAACATGTTACCAACAGCTGCAATGTGGAAGAATCGTGCTTTGATATAACGTTGTTGCATGTTTTTGAAACACACTCGAAGAAAGCCGTTCCATGGAGCTGAGCTCTACTGTTCCCATGATGTAAACCTTTGCGTTTAAGGCTTTCAGGTAGGGGGTCTGCTAATAATGCCTAGAGCTCTTGTTATATAAAATAACTTCTTACTGCCGTGGGGGGTGATTAGGCACAGTTATTTTGCCTTTTTCACAGTCTTTATAAAATGAAGACTCCTTTTATATTCTATGGTATTGTAACAATGCTAATGATTCTTACCTTATGCATTTTGTTGCTAGTTGTGGTTCGCATACTGTTTTATGAATCACTAAAGTAAAAAAAACATTTTGAACTTATTTAGTGACTGATTATTTTTATTGTGGACAAGTACAAGAGAGCGAAAGAGTGTCTTGTTCCCGCGACTCTGAGGTGGGTCGGAGTGCTCGTGTTCTGGGTTGTCTAAGCATTCGTAGCTTCTTGATATTTGTAGGAGACCGATTGAGACACTATTGCTAGTCGGTTGGGATTTTGGGTACTAAGGTGATACGAGGTACCCCCTATTTACTGAGGTCCTGTTTTCTTGTGCATAGTTCTGTGTATGAGCAGAATCCCCGCAACACCCCCTGGCAAAACCAGGTTGTTTTGTGATAGGTAATTTTGATGTTGCCTCAATAGGTTTTGGGCCCTTGCCTGTCGCGGGTACTTGACCATCCCACACAAGTGAGGTACCATTTTTCTCGGAAGACATTGGGGAATGTGGGGTGGGTGGAATTTTGTGGATCCACGCAGATTCCAGAACTTTCCACCACAGTAATGTGAGGAAAATGTTTGTTTTTTTATACAAATTTTAAGGTTTGCAAGGGATTCTGGGTAACAGAACCTGGTGAGAGCCAGACAAGTCACCCCATCCCTGGGTGTCTAGTTTTTAAAAATGTATAGGTTTGCTAGGTTTCCCTAGGTGCCGGCAGAGCTAGGGTTCAAAATCTACAGCTAGGCACTTTGCAAAAAAGGGTCCGTTTTCACTGTGAAAATAAAGGGCCTGATTCACAGAACTAACTTACGTCAAAAACGTAAACGTAAAGTTAGTACTTTTTAGGTATTCACAGAATACAGTTACTCATTTTGGTATTCACAGAATGAACTTACTCATTTCGGTATTCACAGAAGTTAGTAGTCCTAACTTTAGGACTAAGTTAGTTCTGTGAATCAGGCTAACGTGTTTCCAAGTTGCGTTTTGAGCCGTTTCCTGTCACGTGCACTAGGCCTACCCACAGAAGTGAGGTACCATTTTTATTGGGAGACTTAGGGTAACACAGTATTGAAGAGCAACTGTCATTACCTATTGACTTTCGATGTATTTCTGCCTTCCAAATGAAAGACAATGTGTAAAAAAGAAGTCACTTTGAAAAATGTCCTATAATTCTCATGCTAGTATGGGTACTCACAATTTCGGAAATGTGCAAATATCTACTGTTTCTAAACTCTATTTTTTGTTCCAATTCCAGAAATACATAGGTGTCTTTCATACCGATTTTTCCATGTATATATTTTGCCAAATTAATTGCTATATACCCAAACTTTTGGAGTGGTGCACCGCTCGATATTAAAAAGGTTGTTGGTCAAATAAGTCACTAATTCATATCGACTTGTTAGAGTTGTCTTAATCAATCCTTTATTTTCATAAATGTCCAAATACAAAATACCAGCCTGGTATTTTGTATTTGGACACTTATGAAAATAAAGGATTTATTAAGACAACTCTAACAAGACCATATGAATTAGTGACTTATTTGACCAACAACCTTTTTAATATCGAGCGGTGCACCACTCCAAAAGTTTGGGTTCATCCATTATCTGCATCGCAGTTGGCACCCAACGACGGCAGGTGCTGGAGTAGCTTGTGCACACTCAACTGGATTGACTGTTGAAACAAACATGAAGGGAACACAGCAGGGGAGTGCGGTCACAGCGTCCGCCGTTGCCCGTAACCGTAACCTGTTAATTGCTATATACCCAGTACATAATAAAAAAACATTGCAAGACGCTGCTCAGTTATTGGCTCTGGGTTCGTCGGGTTCTTGGTGAAACTACAAGTCCTATATATCCCCACAACCAGAAAGGTCCAGCGGATGTAACGGTATATTGCTTTCAAACAGCTGTCATAATTAGAAGAAGTTACAGGTGAAAACGTTGGCACAAATGGCTGTTTTTTCCAACTCATTTTCAATTTTTCCTATATTCAACTGTTAGTTTCTATAAAGAAACCTTGAAGGATCTACACAAATGACCCCTTGCTGAATTCAGAATTTTGTCTACTTTTCTAAAATGTATAGCTTTCCACTATCCATTATTGCTTTCATACCCATTTCTACCATTAACTGGAAGAAGATTGAAAGCACAAAAATAGCAAAAATAGGCTACATCCCAGTAAAATGCCAAAACTCTGTAAAAATGTTGATTTTCTGACAAAAGTCTGTCAGTCCCTAAATGCTGGGAAAATGGTGATTTCAGCCCCACAAACCCTTTGTTGATACCATTTGCAGGGAAAAAACCAGACGCTTTCATTTGCAGCACTTTTTTCCCATTTTTCCCAAAAAAACCAAAATGTTGCTGTATTTTGGCTAATTTCTGGGTCCCCTCCAAGGAAATCCACAAACCCTGGGTACCTTTAGAATCCCCATGATGTTGGAAGAAAAGGACGCAAATTTGGCGTGGATACCTTATGTGGTCAAAAAGTTACAGGGGCCTAAGCGTGAACTACCCCAAATAGCCAAAAAAAGGCTTAGCACATGGGGGGGAAAGGCCTAGCAGCGAAGGGGTTAATTTTTGGTTAATGTAATATTTTGTTTTCTAATTATAGTTGCTTATAATAAGGTTTGGGTTCATTTGAAGAAATTGTTTTAAGTTAAAATAGTTTTTTGGGTGTATTTTAAAGGATTTATTATTTATGTTGGCGATAATATTGTGATCGATGTGTTAATCGATATTTTGGATGTTTTTAATGTTTATTTCTAGGCGACGATGTTGGTGTTTCTGATATTGTTATCGATACGTGTAAAAATCGAATTTTTTGTAACCAATATTTGTGTGTTCGAAATTAGTGATTTTCATAGTTAAGTATAGGGAGTCGATATTTTTTGTAATCAAATTAAATTTCAGATATATTTGTATATCAATATTTGTAGGATCAATATTATGTCAATGATTCGAGATTTCTTGGCGTGGCCAAGCCGGCGGCTAAGATGGCCGCTTGGTAGAGAAGCTCCGGCGGACGTCCCGGCCCATTGTCATTTTCCCCAACATAACGCTGCCAATCTTGCTCTGTCCCCGAAGCACCAGGCACCGTAAGAGGCACTGACCCCGAAAAACCGCTCTCCGGCCACAGATCAGCTGTAACACCGAAGATACAGCGCACTGCGAGCGACCGGGAGAAGCCTACGTCTCGGCGGCCAGGCGCGAGCCGGAGTGCGTGTGAGGCCCGTACACCTATCAGAAGCGCCTGGGGAGGCCGGACGGCGGAGCGGTGAGTGGTGACTGGGCGGGGATCCTGCCCCCCCGCCCGCCTGTTTTCCCGTTCCTGGCTGGCCGACCGTCGGCCCGGCCTCGCAACCCCCCCTACCAATTGCTAGGTGTGTGCGGGGACAGGGCCCGCACACAGCAGATATCGGGGGCGCGGGCAGCGGCGAGGTGCCGGCTCAGTGGGGGAGGGGGGGCTCCCGAGTCCCAGGGCCCGCCGCGCGAGTGCGGCGATCGGCCCCTACATTGACTCGCCAGCCGCTTGCTACCTTCCTGGCACTGCAATCGGCCATATGCACTTCGGGGCCTGTGGTTACCCTCGAGTACAGTGCACTTCGCCACAGGCTGCACAGCGCTGCGGTTTAGAGGACACCGCGCACACGCGAGGACTCGGTGCCTATATGTTGAAGATTCTACACAGGCCCACGCAAGGGCTGGAAACTCCTCCTGCTGACCATCCAGGCGCTGACAATAGGGGGTATATCTGAGCCTAACCCCTACACCACTCTACGACCCAGTTCTTAGCCCGGTAGTCGCCATCTTGCCAGCACACGCTGTGTTGCCTTCCTGTACCTAGCAAGTACATTTCTAGGTGTCTACCTATCGCACAGAGGTACTAAAGCCGCCCACGGTTCGCTGGCCGTTGCGATTGGCCTGGTCCTGGGGCCTGCTGCTCCCCACTCCGACTTACGCCCGTCGCCCCCTGGCACCCCCAGTACGGCATGGGACGCAAGGATCCCAAACAGAGAACCCTACCGTTTGAGAAAGTGGCGGAAGGCACATCCCTGGACTCACCTGAACTGGCCGATAACACACACGCCATGGGACCACCCCGCGACCACTGAGGCAGCGGTAGCTTCCCTACTGCAAGAAATGAGGGCAGGTTTCAAAGGCCCTAGACTCCCGCTTTGACACCTTAGATAAGAACATTGCCGACTTGGGGGCTAAAATACAGGTGCATGATCGGCGACTAGATGTGGCGGAGGCCCGCATATCCGACATCGAGGACGGGACCGCGCAGTCCCTCAAGAGACTGGAACGAACGGAACGCTTACTCAAAGAAGTCATCATAAAAACAAAGCTTTGGAAGCCTGTAGTCGCCGCAACAACGTCCGCATCATGGGGGTTCCAGAGACGACAGCCACCGGCCGCATGGATCTTTTTGTGGAGAAATTGCTCACTGACCTCTTTGGCAGAGAGGCATTTACAACCGGCTTCGTAGTGGAAAGGGCCCACAGGTCGCTGGGCCCCAGGCCTAACCCTGGTCTCCCCCCCAGGCCCATAATAGCACGCCTCCTGAACTTTAGAGACCGTGACACTACACTGAGGCTTGCGAGAGAACGCGAAGATGTGGACTGGCAGGGGTCAAAATTGTCCTTTTATTCAAACTTTACAGCAATGGTCCAGGAGGCCCGTCGTAAATTTAATGGGGTGAAGGCCACTCTGCGGAATCTAGGTCTCAAATATGGCATGCTCTACCCAGCGAGACTAAGAATTGATGTCCCGCATATTTGACACACCAACAGAGGCGCAGGAATTCTGTCGAACGTACAGGCAACGAAACACACAGACAGCTGCGGGAGGGTCCCTCCCTTCCCCGCCCCATAGCGGTTCGGATGCCAGTGCAGAACTCTTTTCCAATCCTGGCACCGGTTGACTCATTTGCTTGATTTCATGCATTTAATGTATCCAACGGGGGAAAATGTTATGTATTTTACATTGTTTTGTCATTTGGCTGGTTCGACCCCGCGCTGCCACCCCCCCATGGTGTATCCGTTGAGTTGGTTTATCTTCACCTTGGGGTACTATGCTTGGGCCACATCAGCCCAGCTAGAAGTTGATTTGTACTTATTGTCAGATTATTCACAGAGGGTTGGCCACCATTGGGTTGGAAGGCGGCTGGGTGGGGGAGGTGGGGGGTCAATGGGATTGTATGCTTCAGTTGTTGTTTTTCACACCTTAGCTCACTATCACTAGCAATGTTCGATGCTCACTACAGTTCCGTCAGGACAGATTATACACTTTGCCCAGATGACACGACTAGGTAACATCGAGGGCCCCTCGGCGCTAGCACTGATGACGTGGAACGTCAGAGGCCTCAATGATAACCGTAAACGGCGACAGGTGCTTCATTACTTACTCCGGCACAAGATAGACATAGCATACCTGCAGGAAACACACCTCCCCCCCCACAGATGCGGCGCGATTCGGTACCAGCTGGGGCGCACATAGGTATTTTGCAAATTACAGCAACTACGCTAGGGGCACCGTCATTTTAATACACAAAAGAGTCCCATTTAGTCTTAGTAACGTTGTCCGCGACCCAGATGGTAGATATATCATTGTCACTGGTTCCCTCTGTGGCCACAGGGTCTCACTGATAAACGTTTATGCCCCGAACGTGGACTCCCTGAGTTTTTCCACGCACTGAGCTCCCAGCTTGCAAAACACGCGCCTCAAAAGCTATTATTGGGAGGGGACCTCAACTTATTATTGGACCCTAGGATTGACAGCACCTCCCGAGTCCCTGACACTAAACCGCGGGCGCGGCGAGCCCTGAGAGACCTCTGTGACCAATACACACTTGCAGATATCTGGCGGAGCCGTAATCCTAATCTAACCGAGTACACTCACTATTCTGGTCAACATAACATCTGGACCAGGATAGACTATTGGCTGCTTTCCCCTGAATTTACAGACTGGTTCGATTCCCACACGACGCTCCCTAGGACATACTCTGACCACTCCCCGATAGTGTTACATTTGAAACTCCCACGACCAGAGGGGTACGAACGGCATTGGCGCTTCCCGGGTAGAGCCCTACAGGACGAACTATTCAAGGCGGAAGTACGAGAAGCTATCGAAGACTATTTCGAGATTAACACTGGCTCGGTGGACTCTTGGGCGGTACTGTGGGAGGGTTTCAAGGCCGTTATTAGAGGGGTCTGTATCTCTAAACATGCCGGGGTGCTCAGAGATCTCCGCAACACGATGCTCCGTATTGAACGTGACATCGCTGCCTTCGACTCCAAAGCCTCGGGGTCCCCGAACCCTGTTGACCAGGCAACAAGGCTAGCCCTTCTGTCCGATTATAGAGACACTGCAGACCGGGAGATATTGTACCTGGGGAAATATCACACCGCCCGACGTTATGGGCAGGGGGAGAGACCGGGGAGAGTGTTGGCACAAATGCTGAGGCCGCCGTACAGTAAATCATACATCACTGAACTGCATTCCACCACGGGTGGCACACTTACCACTACATCCGCTATCCGTGACGAGTTCCTAGAATATTATACCACACTTTACACTTCCAGAGTGTGGCCTGACAGTACAGCCCAGACAGACTACCTCTCAGAGATCGCGCTGGTGTATCTGGAGAAGCATATGCAAGACTTCTTGGCGGAACCCATTTCAGTGGCAGACGTCACGCTTGCCATCGACAATCTCTGGGGCACCACGGCCCCTGGGTTAGACGGCTTCACAGGGGATTTTTACAAGGAGTACAAAGACCTTCTGGCCCCGCAGCTCATTGAAGTCTATGCGGAGGCATTCGAAAAACAGATACTCCCCCACGTTACGAGAGGCCGTAATAATTCTCCTCCCAAAGCCCGGAAAAGACCCTAGGCAGTGCTGGTCCTATCGCCCCTTATCTCTACTCAATCTAGATTACAAAATTTTGGCTAAAGTAATTGCAAATAGGCTGTCTCAACTAATGGAGTACATTATCTCCCCGGTGCAATCCGGCTTTGTACCTCAGCGGTCTACCACACTGAACCTACGTACGCTGTTCGCGGTACTACACAGAATAAAACCGGAAACCCCTGCGGCTGCTATATTGCTGGATGCGGAGAAAGCATTCGACTCCTTGGAGTGGCCATTCCTCATCGAAGTGATGAGACGCATGGGCATGCCAATTGGTTTCATTGCCACGGTTGCTCTACTCTACGGCAACCCCACGGCGAGACTCCGTTTAAATGGCACGCTTTCCAGACCCTTTCTGCTTTTTCGTGGAACTCGACAGGGCTGTCCCTTATCCCCACTCCTGTTTATATTGGCCATGGATCCACTGATCAGGCATTTTCAAGAACGCCACTTGCACCGGGGGCTGCAGTTTAATACGGGCCCTCTCCTTGTTTCCCTATATGCAGATGATACCATCTTATACGTCCGGCACCACATATCAACTTAACACCCCTCATTAGGGAAATTCTCCGCTTTGGTAGATTCTCAGGGCTAGGCATAAACTGGCACTAGTCCATTATTTTCCCGCTAACCACGAGCACGGTACCGTGGGAATGTGAATTCCCCCTCGAATGGTGCCATGATTCGGTAAAATATCTCGGGATACACATTCACCTAGACACCACTCACATCATACGCTTAAACTATGGGCATGCCGTTCACACTTTGGAAACGCAGGTCGATAAATGGCTGAGGTTACCACTATCACTAGCGGGTCGGGTTGCAATTTTAAAGATGGTGGTCCTTCCCAAATTTCTGTACTTCTTCAACAACATTCCCATACCCCTCACTGACGGTTTCTTTCGTACACTACGATCCCACATCACCCGGCTGGTCTGGGGAGGGAAGCAGCCACGCATCCGCTGGTCCATCCTTACATTGCCGTACGAAAGAGGAGGGTATAATGTCCCGGACTTCTAATTATATTATTTAGTAGCACAATGCCGCTACTCGCATGCTTGGTTCCACCCGGACGCACGAATACCGTTTCTACGACCGGAGGCGGATCTGACTCTCCCCGACAAACTGTCCGCGGTGCTTCCCAGGGGCTTTCCTCGAGACCCACGTGACATTCAAACGGTATCTACCACCTCCTGGGCTTGGGGAAAATTGAGGAAACTCACCGGCGCTACGACCTTATATTCTTCCTCCCTTCCTCTGCCAAACGCTAGATGGTTCCCAATAACTGGGGAGGGCCTGGTGCAGCGCACACTGACTACACTAGACGTCGACAAAATAGGAGATCTCTACCCTGGGGGACATGTATTTGTACTTGATGAAGACACAAGGTACGCTAACTGCAGTTTCATGACCCGATTTATTATGACCCGTGTGCGATCGGCCCTGCGGGCTACGCTCCCCACATTTCCCATTGAACCTGACTCATTTTCCCCACTCACACTAGTGATAGAGAATCCTGACGGGGCTTGCCTCATCTCCAAAATGTACAAAGCTAGCGCCCGTATGAAGCCAGTGTGTGACGCTAAACTTCGACAAGCCTGGGAGACAGATATTGGCGGGCAAATAACAGACGAACAATGGTCAAAATGATGCGCAGCCACCAAAGAAATATCCCTTAATAGCAGACACAAGCTGCTTCATTTTAAATATCTTCGACGCGCCTATTTTACACCTGCCAAGGCGCACAGGATAGACGCCGCTAGGCCCCATACATGTTTGAAATGCACCGCACCTCACGCCGATTTCATACACTTGGCTTGGTCTTGCCCCCGATTACAGTCTTACTGGGCGGACGTACACACGACCCTGGGGAAAATGGTCGGCTTGCCTCTCAATCCTATCCCAGAGATTGCGCTGTTAGGATACACGGTGCAGTTCCCAAAAAAGGTCAGATGCCTTGCCTCACTGGGCCTACTCTTGGCCAAAAGAGAGGTTGCCATACATTGGGGTAGGAAGACAGCTCCCAAAGTGCAGGACTGGCTGCGCAGTTTAGCTTATTGTAATGTCAATGCGGAGACCTATGCCAGTCTTATGCCGTCAACATCCCACCCCAGCGATATATGGGGTCCATTTCGGGAATATATAGCAGCTGCTAAGCAGGCCTCCAGCTCGCAGGCAGAAAACGGAATTGTGCCGGAGGGAGTGGGATGATCGGACCGGATTTATATTGTGGGATTTGACAGCACTAATATTCGGAATTTTGTACCTCTACGTATCTATGCTGAATACCCTGTCGGATTTGCGGGGTTGTGCATAAGGGAAGTGTTATGTGGGCGCGCTGGGGGCGAGTCCTCCTGATTCGGATAAGTGGTAACACGAGACTGCATTATTCTTAATGTCATAGCTGCGACTGTTATTGAACTGTCAGGTGAGACATGTAAAGCTTGCAAAATGATTGTATACGACACTATGAGCAAGGTGCTTGTTACAAAATATGTTTGTTTCATATCTGAAAATAAAGTTAATAAAAAATAAAAAATGATTCGAGATTTCTTCACTTCATTGGCAGGAGTGTTCCATCATTCTCATGGTCTCGCTCTTCCACTTTGTATCAATCCTTTTATTCTCCCCTTCCCTGTTTTACTTCTTTTTCCCTTCCTTTCTTTCACCTTAGTCTGTACTCCCTGTAAATGTTTTCCTCCTGTTAGACTCTCCACTATGTTGACCTTTCGCTTAGTTTCTTTCAGGCTTCATCCAATGGAGGCTTCCTGCATCCTCAGCACACTTCGTCCATGAGATAAGTAACACTCTGCCTTGTTACATAGATTAAAGACAGGGTTGGCGGGTTGGCGGCATTAGAGTCTAGGCAGGGGAAGAGTTACCAAGGTACAGACAGGGTTAGAGGTACAAAAGTATAAGTAGGCAGTTACCAAGGTATAGACAGGGTTAGAGGTACAAAAGTATAAGTAGGCATTAGGGGATAACCAGGCTCCTACTATATAGGCACGGGTATAGGTAGTAGGAAAAAGGTTCGGTTAGAAAGAATAGAGTATAGGTAGGAAGAGATAATAGGCACTGGCCATAAGTAGAGGTACCAAGGCATAGCTAGGAATAGAAGTCCTACATGTACGAGGGTGTATGTGGGGGAAGAGGAGCAGGGGGATATGCAAGTTATAGGTATAAAGGTTTCGGGAGGGGCAGATGTACTATGTTATAGGTGGGGGTAAAGGTACTACGGTATTAAGAGAAGTAAAGGTACTAGGATATCGCCATGCTGGTTTAGAGTACTAGGGTAGAAGCAGGAGTATAGGCACAAGCGTACGGACAGAGTACAGAAACAAATAGATATTCTAGCCTATTGGTAGAGATCCTAAGGTATAGACAAGAGTAGCGGTGCTAGGGTGTGGCTAGGTGTAGAGTTATTAGGGCACAGTCAGCAGCACAATGATACAGTACAGGCATACAGTTGAGGTAAGCTGTATTAGAATATTGGTAGGTTAAAGGAATTAAGCTATAACTAGTGCTGGGATCCTAAGGCATGTGTTAAGTTATAGGCAGGGATAGAGTCCTAGGATACAGAAACAACATAGTCAAGGAAGAAATGGGAAGAACCAGTAAACATCATTAGAGAAAAGTGGGGTGATATCTTCAAGGAGTTTCCCAGGCAAAAATGCTAGTTGAGGAAAAGGACAACAGGCGGTAGGGAGATGCCCCGTAAAAGGAAAACAAGGGAGCTATGTGAGCTTAGAAAAAAGACTGCAGGGATCTTTCCTACACAAAGGGCAATCTCTGGGATGAGATTGATGCCATGGAAAAGCCATTCATTTAGAAACATTTTAAGAAAGTAGTTATTTGTCCAGATTCACATACAACAGTGACTGACATAAGATATATTCAGCTGGACGTTTTCCTGTCTTTCAGATATATTGTTGACAGGTCACTGCAGTCCTAAGTTGCCCCATGCCTTGCAGCACCTTCAACCAGCCTGGATTTTTCTGCCTTCTGGGATATGTATGTTTTCTTCTTTACATTACAATTGTGGGATCAAAAGTCTCTGCATGAGTAGTGCTTTTGGCTAATAAACCAGACCTGCATGGGACCGCTTAGCAAATAAGTGACTGGCCTCTCCTCAGTCCAAACAACCTCTCAGAAGCAGGTTAAAGAAAGGTAGTCAAACATGCAGTATAATGCAATTTGTGTCATTAGCAGTACCAGTCGGACAAGTATTTCCTAAGTTAATGAATGGATTTCTAAAACTTTACAATGACAACAGTGTTAAGCATTTCATTTCAATGTTTTTCATCAATTAATTGGTTCAGCGCCTAACAGGAGAAGTTAGAATCAGGCCAATGACAGCCGTGCTCTCAACAGCTCCAACTCTTGATGCTTTCTGGAATTTCATAGGCACGCCAGTGCTGGCTTATTAATTTCCTCTTTTTGGGTTGAGTAAAGAGGCCAAATACCTGAACCTTGACTTAATTCTAGCATCAATGTGAAAGGGCAAGGATTATTTTTGTAGCCTTTATTTGTTGCTAGAACTTGGGAGAACTTCCAAGGGATGAATGATGTTGATCCTTATGCTCTCAAAAATGAAGTCAAACTCTGGCTGAGAAAAAATACATACTTTTGACTTTCACTCTCAACACTCTTCTAGAATGGCAGCCGTGTGCTGAAAAACCATTCAATTTCCACTCCCCAGTTAGGACATTAGAAGAAACTTCTTTCTTTAAGGCCTGATTTAGATCTTGAAGGTCTTACCGGTGTCCCGCTGTTGTACTCCGCCAAGTTGAGTGTCTTTTGCCTGCCATATTTAGATGCATGCAGGCTGACTCTCAGTCTGTGTCAACAGAGTGTTTCCGCTGTGGTCGCGGCTCACCGCTGCCAACTCTGCAGACTCCAATGCTGGCAAATAGTACTCCTTCGCTGTCAGGTTCCCTCAGAGCAAATTTAGGTTTCACAGTTGTGCTGGTGATCTCTAGTGACGGGTCCCTGACACAGGGAGTCCGTAACAGTACACGCTCATTAAAGAGCTATCACTGTGATCATTGGATGGATGGTAGTATAACACACTTGATGTCCACTGGCCAAATGGAAACACCTGCATACCACACTATAAAACACACCCCATTTCAGACTGTGATCCTTTGCCATTCCAGCTCCACCATGGCATTTACTGACAGAACTTCTGCCAGTCAAGTGAGGTTACTTTGTTGCTTTTCCCTGTTTCTTGCCCGTTTATCTTCTTTTATTTATTTCCTTGTAGTTAATTTATATGAGTTCATCATATATCTTTGCACAATGCCAAGCCCTAAAAATCCCCGTTTTACTGAGGGACAATTGTCAGTCATGGTGGATGAAATCAAGAGTAGAGACACAAATCTTTGGAGTCCAAGTCCAAAATACACCCACATCACAGAAAAGGCAAATGTGTGCCAAAATAGTCGACAGAGTGAATGCTGTAGCTAACAACCTGTGCACACAGGAGGAAATTAGGAAGAGGTGCGGGGGAGGGTACATTCCCTGGCCTACAAGTGTCACATGGAGGCCCAGAGGAGGTGGTGGTACTCCCAGGCCCCCCTTACAAATCATGCCCGGGAGGAGAAGGTATTGTAGATCCTACATTCTGAATGCTTGACAGGAATACCTTGTAGAGTGGAGTCTGGTAAGTTACAATTTACAAAGTTCCACTAAACCTCAATGTTCTGTTTATTCTCAACTCAGCTGTTGCTAATGAGTCCTGCACATATTTTCCTAACATACAAACCTCAAAGTATCAATATGAAATAATTTGGATAGTTTGTGTGAATGTATTGTGTTGCATCTAAGATTACAGGTGTCAGTCTACATTGCATGACACATGATGGTATTGTGCCTGTAAGTGTTAGAACAATTAACCATTAGCCATATGTGTGTCATATTGTGTCTGTCCCATCTCAACTGCATATTTTCCACAGGTATGTTCCACTAACCATTTTGCAAGTGTTGGGAAGTTGTCTTTGAAATTACTACAACTACCATGATGCCCTGTTTTTGTTTTGTTAAAAGAATATTGCTATGTCATATTGCTCATTGTCTCTTGTCCAACATATTTCTACATCCTTCCACTTCTTCCTACTAACACCAGGTCAGAGGTGGTGAGAGCAGTGATACTGAGTAGATTGGATTACTGTAACTCTCTTTACTTGGGGGCTCCAAACTCATTGATTTTGAAACTCCAGAGGATCCAAACTATAGCTGCCAAACTGGCTCTTAATAAGCATCGTAGGTCATCTACATCAAGGGCTTTGAAGGACCTTCATTGGTTGCCAATTGGCCAGAGGATTAAGTTTAAATCACTATGTATTGTTTTCAAGGCAACCCATGGGTTAGGCCCGAAACCTCTGCAAGATAAATTTAAATGGTACGCCCCAAAAAGGAATCTCCGGTCAGCAAACACCAATTTGGTGATTATGACAAGATACAAAAAAACAAGAACTGGCGGGAGAGCCTTTAGCGTTGCGGCGGCGAAGCTCTGGAACGACCTCCCTGTAGACATTAGACAAACTCAGGAACTACTATTATTCAGGAAAAAGCTGAAGACATGGCTTTTCCCAAGGGAGGATTAATTCTGAGCTTTCCCTCATTGCAGGCAGGACTATCTGTCCGTCTGCTTTGCATCCATACATCTTCTGGTCAGTCTCAGCGCCAGGATACCCTTGGGGTGACAGCTGCGCGGTATAAATTTATTTTACATTACATTACATTACATTACATATGGTAGTGTCTAGTACTGTTCAATCCCTATTGAATGCGGTCTTCTGAAAATGGTTTGTGATGTTTTCTGAATGCTGTCCTGTTCTTCACAATCAATTGAACAGATGTCATGACATTCACAAATCAAGCTGTGTTGACACAGAAAATGTAATGTATGAAAATTACTATGCTTAATATAAGTGGTACTTGCAAAAAATGACTCTGCACTGTTCACATGATGATTAATGCCAAAAATCCACCTAAGTTGTGTAAATGTCTGTTTTGAAGTCAGCTAGGCCTTGGAATAGTCAATTACACATTTCACCTCTCCACTGTGTTGGGCTGAATGGTTGGGAGATGTGAGCTATACTTATTAAACACTTCATAAACATTTCAGGACATCTTATTACCTGCTTATTTGAAGTTGTACTGTTTGAAATTGCAAAAAGTTAGGGTAATATGTTCAATACCTCTGAAACCTATAATCATAATAATCTCTATCTTTTTTTCTTCTAGGTATTTACATTGTTTGTCTCAAACGATTTGGATGCAAAATACACACTTTTACTTTATTAATGCTCTCAATTTCTCAATAGTTTAGACTGCCAGAGCACGTGGCCAGGAATCAGCCACTGAAGAGATCTCCCTTCCAGCCCAGGATCAAGCCTTCAGTGAGAACAACACTCCTGGTAATCTGGATGACGATGAGAAGCCTGGTCCATATAATTAGCCTTGGTAGACCGCTCCAGTGAGTCTCATTGGGCCCACACGACAACTCTCACAGCAGCTGTAACACCTCCGCTAAGCAAAGCCTTCACTTGCTGTGTTCTTATCACTGTAACACCGATCGTGTGCCCCCCAGTCCTGGGTAATGTTGAGACCACAGCACAATCAGCTCCAGCCCACCCAGGACCCAGTCAGATAAGGCACACTGTGCTAAGGGCACAGGGTAGTGGGGGTAGGGGTCGTAGGAGGGATTTTGTGGATCAGCATAGTGAGGCCACTGGGGTCACTCTCACCCAGGCCACCAACGAACAAGTCTTGGGAGCCTATCATCAGTTTCATGACATGATGGGCCAGGTACTGACCGAGCTCCGGAAGATGAAGCAGTTGCAGAGGGAGCTCAATTATCAGATGGAGGCTCACAACTCCAATATGGGGTCCCAGACTGGGGTGCTGCAGAACATTTACAGTCATATGTGCAGGGCTTTCCCAGCACCATCTACCCCTTCCTGTAGTCCTACAACATCTGGCCCATATACATCTGCCACAGGAAGGAAGGCCCTGCCGCAGGAAGAACTACCTGCAGCCACCCCAGGCCCTGAAAGTGTGGATCCCCCTCCCCCACAGGAGGGGACTTCCACGCATGTTACCAGGAGGTGAAGATGGCAAGACCTTTGCCACCACCAGTAAGAAACCCTAACCCTAATTTCCTCCAGTGTGTGCCTACCATTCACTCTGTGTACTATTTCTGGACACATTTGCCTTTCTGATGCCAGTTGTATTTTGGACATTGGACTTTAAACAATGTTGGCTCTTCAACTATGGTTTCATTCACCATGACTGACTTCTTCACTTTTTGGTTTGCTTTTTCATTTACAACCTGCTTAATTTCTTCATGTCAAGTTCAATAAATTCTGAACTTAAAAAGTCATAGACTGGTATTGTATATCTAAACTCTGTCAATGCATTTGTTTTCTTCCATCATAACTTTACAATGACAAAAATCAAATGAATGTGTAAACAAAGCTAATTTGCAAGTAGTTCATGTTTTGCTCAAGTTCCCAACCATGACTCCCAAAAAATGTATACCAGTAAATCATCTACTACCATATTTATTCAATTTGACCAATAATTGTCTGTCAACATTTTCAATAACATAACAATCCATACATGTCACTAATACTCAGTGCCCGTTTTCACATTTCCAGTTCCAGACCTTGCCAACATGGAAGAAGGGGATACATTTTAAAAAATCACCATGAGTAGGAAAATTTTCATTGACTCATGTCATCGGCTGGAGCAAGTTCGTCTGATCAACCCTCCGGAATTCTACACATCAGAACTTTATATCTTAAATTGGACCCTTGTGTTATCTGATTGTCCTTTTCTCCCTGTTCATTTGTTTATGAAAAATTGCACAATGTAATACTCCTGAAATGTAATCCCACATCAAACACCAATAGACAAAAACATGGCAGTACTACATTTTATAGACACAGGATCATTCCAATCCACTTTTCGAGTATCTGATGGAATGTCACAACCAAGTGACAGTGGTGTGCCACAAGAAATATGTCCCAAAATGATGAGACTGATATATACATTTTACACACAATGAGGATTTGGCCAATGTGAAGGGAGATTAGCATAATTTGGCTCCACTGCCACATGTGGTTTGAGCTAATGATGGCACAAATATTGCCTTTCCCCCAACACACGGCAGGGAACAACTCCAATGTAATCTTCAATTCTTTCATTCAATCACAAGTTGCCTTGCTACAAGATTTGTACACCCAATGTCTGTGTCAGTCTGTCCCAGGATCCCAGTATCAACCCATGTTCCCCTTTGTACTTCAAAACAGCACCACATGCCTGATTACCAATCCAACATAACATAATAGACACATTAAAAAGTCAACTTTTGGAGGACACAATTTGACAAAACAATCAGAGATAAACAATTTAGCGGAACACAGTAGTCAATGTGTCAAAACTTTGATCAACAAACACCTTTGGCCAGATTTTACCTGAACTTGCCCTTCCCAACAAATTACCACCACATACTTCTCTCATCATCACATCAATAGTTGGTGTAACGGTGAAAGTTGTAACATGTAAAGAAATAGTTGCACTCATGAGAAGAAGTTGTCAATGACATCTTGACGTAAGTCAACTCCTTCCTCTTCACTGCTATCATCTTCATTAGGCATTTCAGGATCCTCCCTCGGTGGCTCTTAACTGTCTTCATCCTCTGCGATGTAAATGAATTTCTGTAGCAGGGCGATATTGTGCAGCATGCAGCAGGTCACTGTGATTTTGCACACCTTATCGGGTGAGTAGAGGAGGGCTCCCCCAGTGTTGCCTAGACAACAAAATCTTGCCTTTAGGAGTCCAAAAGCCCACTCAACTGGCTGCTGTGTTCTTCCATAGGCCCCATTGAAGTGGACTTTTCCTGGCGTTGTTGGATTCCTCAGCGATGCCAACAACAATGGTTGTTTGGGATGAGTCTCTTAGGCGGAAAACAAAAAAAGTGCCAAAAATGAAACACAATTTCAGATTATTAAACTTGAAATTGCCCAAACAATATTATGAAAGACTGTACTGACCAAAAAGCCAGGCAATCTCAGGTCCAAGTTGTGACATTTGCAGGGGTATGGTGCAGTTCCGTAGTACAAAGGAATCATAGGCAGAGCCGGGGAAATGCACCCAGATGCTTGTGATGTACAAATCCAGGAAGCAGACAACTTGCACGTTGATTGAATGGAAGTGTTTCCAATTCCGGTAGACCTGTTCTCTGGCGTGTGGTGGCACTAAGGCAATATATGTGCCATCAATTGCTCCAACCACATGTGGTAGGCGACCCAAACTGAAAAAGTCCCCACTTCAATTGGATAAATCCTGCTACTGTGAAAACTGGATGAAAATTTTGATTTGTCATTGAAGAAAGAACTTCTTGTAGCACACCACTGAAAGTTGGTTGTGACATGCCACCAGATTCTGCAGTGTATTGGAAGGATTCTGTGGACTCAAAATGAAGTACTGCCATGAGTTTGACAATTGGTGTAATAGATGTTGAATTTCTGGCTCCAGCTGATAAAATAAATCCAGTATAGTTTGCCTATTCAACCTGAACTTTTTGATTATATCCCTTTCTTCCATGGTAGCAGGTTCTGGAGATGGGCAGTACACCTGAGGCTGTCGTCTCCTCACTCTCCCAGGGTTCATATGTCTGCATTGGAAAAACATTTGAACATTTTTCACATTATCCACAGCAACATATTTAATAATTAACACTAAAGTCATGTAGTTTTACATAATATATATGGTGTAATACATACTTTTATCAAACATTTGCTTTCTGTCCTCTATCCTTCACAAATTACATTTGTAGCCTAAAATAGAGCATAACAAAGAAAATGTGTAACTAATACATTTCAAATATTTTACAAATTATTTTTTTTAAAAACTTTCTTCCTCCAAAAATACCGTCAACTGAGGTGTACACAACACCGCACAAATACTGCGTTTTAGCACAGTAACGCACTACATATAAATGTTTACTTTTTAAAAAATGAGTCTGCATAAAAGTTTGAATATATAAACAAACTAGCCCCTATTTTGAGTGGTGGTGATGCACTTAAAAGTCACACACTATTTTAAACTTCTAAAATGGTGGGTGCCTGACCTCGCCAATAGGACATTTGGAATCTGATAGGCGTAGCAGAAGTTGACCGCACAGTTGGGGGTAAACTCCATGACAGACACAGCCATAGGCTAACGCTGGTGAACGTAACAGTAGAAGGCCAATGGCTGTGTTAATCTTCGATGAAGATCGCATAGATTGCGTACATGCATGCAGCAGTTGGAAAAATAGCTCACTTGCCTCCTAACACAGCTGCCATCAAGACCTCCTCCACATTTGTTGCCGTTTGCATCCTCTGGGTGCAATTATGCCAGGTCGAGCAGGTGAGAGGGCCCCTGTCTTCATGCCAGAGGAGCTGGAGTTGCTGGCAAAGGAGGTCCTTTCCCTGTATGGCCAACTCTATGGCTCACCAGAAAAACAGGTACATGTTTGAAATGCATATTTGAATTTGTCTGGTTTTTTTCCCATTAACATAGGCTGCAATGTCCCTTTGAGTTCCTGAGTGAAGTGTACTGATTGATGTTAAGTGTCATATATTTTGGTCCTTACGTATGACAATGATTTGTAAGCACTCTACAATGGCAAATAAACAACACCAAATAATATGTATATGTTTCATTTATTTGTGGTACGTTGACAGCTTACATCATGGAAATTAGGAAACCCATTATACACTCTTTACAACTGTACATAAATATGTATTCTATACAACCCAAATGGAAATGATGTTTGCTATGTGTATTGTCCCACAAATGACTCAGCCTAGATAAGGGCTGTCCAAACAGTTGTATGGGAGCTAACAGTAGCTTCCAGACCCCTTCAGTGTAGCATACAGTCTTGAGGTCATTTATTAGATGGGCACATGGTCATTTTTGCATGTTAAAGTTAAGGGAAGGTTGTGTCCATGTAACATCATGATCATCAGGCTGCAGATAACAAAGCCTGACAATTAACAGTGCTCAATCAGAATAATGGACCAGGCTGGGACTAAGTCACAGGGTCAACCAACTGAAGCACTGAGTTACATATGTCATAAATCTATATCCTTGTCAGGTCAAAATTTGAGGTGTGCTTACAAATAAATGGACAACAGTTGAAAGGGAGAGTTTCCTAACTTCTTAAGATAACACTCCATTTAATTTTACTCCCATTTCAAAGTGTGTAATGTCCAAGCTGCAGACCTCTTACTCACAATGGTCACTATCCACTGTGCCATAAGTACTTATGTTGAGCCTTCAGTAGTTCACAATCTTTGTACTGATCAGAAGGTCACATCACGGAATATGTTGTAGGCCCCTGGGTTAGATGATGTCACTGGCCTGGATTGGTGAGTTTAGACCAATGACATGGGTTGAGGATTGGCAACCGGTCAAAACAAAAGTGTGCATTAAGATATTGGTTTTGGTCAGCATGTGGCTATACACATATTGTATGCTAACTTATGAGTTATGCAAGGGATAGATGTAGAAACATCAATACAGACAAACAAAAAGTCACAAAACCATTGTTTTTTCTTTCATTTCTTGTATCCATACAGGTCAACGCCCGACATAAGCGGGCCATATAGAAGGCCCTAGCCAGGAAGATGTGGACTCTGGTGGGCTACAAGCGGCGCAGCGTCTATTGCCGCAAGAGGTGGGAGGACCTACAAAGCAGGACACGAAAGTCAGCTGAAGTCCACCTCGGGTAGTCCTCCCAACGTGGGAGGCATATGTGCCGCACCCTGATCCCCCTAATAGCCCGTATTCTTTTTTTTTTTTTTTTTTTTTTTTTTAATTGGAGCAGAGCAGGAGAGCAACAAAACAACACATACAGAATAAATAAACAAAAAAAAATCCATATGCAATAAATCAAACATAATTGTAAGCAATCAAACTTTAGACACAAATATACATATCCATGATTTCAGTTATGCAAA
The DNA here is from genome assembly GCA_963921515.1 of Calotriton arnoldi. Lineage (NCBI taxonomy): Eukaryota > Metazoa > Chordata > Amphibia > Caudata > Salamandridae > Calotriton > Calotriton arnoldi. Next base: position 6,853 of record CAWUFW010023675.1, on the reverse strand, counting down.
ATAATGCAAAAATATGCAAAATACGCAAGATAACCCAAAGCCTATAATAATTACATTATTCAACCAAAGTTCCCAATACATAGGGCATCAGTTACCTATATATATAATTTCCATTGTGCAAATAGTGCAGAAATGTGCAAAATAAGCAAAATAACCAGAGACCTACACTAGTTATATTATTTGGCCTCCCAATACATCAATATAAATAGCCAGAAGGCTAAAGCTTATATTATTCGACCTGACCTCTCATTACATAAAACATTGCTTACCTAAATATGCAATTTCAAATGTGCAAATAGTGCAAAATGTGCAAAATATGCAAAATAAACAAAATAACCAGAGACCTAAGCTAGTTATATTGTTTGGCCTCCCAATACGGCGAACACTAATTACCTATATACATAATCAATATACTTTACAAAAAAAAATCCCCCTTCAATGTTAAAATCTCAACTTCACATGGCAACAGGCCTAAGAGAAAAAAGTGCTTCGTGCTTCCTACAATCAATAACTCCAAATAAAGTGCTGGGAGATTTTTTTTTTTTTTTTTTTAAAGTGCTAAAAATAGCTATATTATAAATGCAGTTAATTAATACAATAATAAAAACCAAGTGCTAAAGTGCTATGTGACATACATAACTGGATCACTATCCCATAATTTCCAGATATTAGTAAATCTTTTTATTGCCCCAACTCTTTTGGCATAGGCCTCTTCATACTTTTTTATCTTTTGCATTTTATTCACCCACTTCACGTATGATGGTATATCCTCAGATCTCCAATTTTGCAGAATTAAGGAGCGGGCTATTAATGAACAAATCGCCACGTAAAACTCTTCAGCGTGAGACAAATCAGTTCTTCTTCTCGTCAAACCAAAAAGAGCCACCTCAGTTTCGGGTTCAATCTCTTTTCTAATTCCTAAGCTTATTGCCGAAAAATCTTACGCCAAAAAGCTTCAAGCTTCGGACAAGTATAAAATATATGAAGCCAATCTCCACCATTTTGAAGCTGGCAACGAAAACATTTATTATCTACTTCGGGAAAACATCTATTAAGAGCCTTCGGAGTATAATAAGCTAGCCAACGAGATAAAAAGGACATCCTTTTAAAATTGGCTGCTCTAAGAGCCTTACTTCCTAACTGAGCAATTTGTTCCCACTCCTGTCTCATAAAGGAGCAATTGGTTTCACGAGTTATTTTACTGAGAATTTCTTCGACCAGAGGAGATTCTCGACCTTTTCTTAGTAGAGTATACCAATTTCCCACGCCTTTTAGTTTATTTTTATATAATGCGTTAGCCAGAGCAGATAATGTCCCACATGTTGTCATATTATATTTATTTATAAAGTTTAATATCTGGAGATACTCCAAAAGCCCGTTGCTAAACAATTATCAGATCTCACTAAGACCTCCTGCCAAGTAATAAATTTCCCTGAGGCAAAAAAGGAACCCAATTCACCTAGGCCACAATCCTTCCATCTTCTACATTTAGTAGAATGGATTTGAAGCCCTAGAACCTTAGATTCCTCCAGATTAAGATAATAAAATCCACCAACCCCGGCTTGTTTGAAGAAGGTCCGAAGTCTATCAGAGAAATCCCGAATAGTCTTATAACGAGTCTTTTTGGGTAATTTAGCTGTTTTTAAAAAATAGAAACTTGCGAGCCTGACTCCTGAATCATTCTGTCATAAAAAACCTGTCCAGCCAACCATTAGAATCTAATAATCGTGCCGAAAGATCGAGGACCGCTGCCGAATAATAAGTGCGAATATCTGGTAGCGCTAATCCCCCTTGGGTTATTTCTAACTGCAATATAGGTAACCTGACCCTAGATGCTTTTCGATTCCAAACAAATTCTCTGATCATGGACTCAATATCTTTAAAAAATGAGAATTTATTTTTAACGGTACATTAATAAATAAAAAAACCAATAAGGGAAGAATTGACATTTTAATAAGTGCTACACGACCAATCAAAGTCAATGGTAAAAATATCCATCTATCCAACAAGCCCTTGATTTTATCTCTCATCGTTAAATAATTTAAATTAAATAGTTGCTCAAATCGACTAGAAACATAAATACCTAAATATCTAATAGGTTCTGTTTTTAGAGCTTGAGATTTTAAATTATCTGGTAAGAAATTGCAGTCCACATTCAAGACCAAAACCTCGGTTTTATTTTGATTAATTTTATATCCGCCTATCATTTCATATTTATTAAATTCAAGCAAGACTAGATCAAGATTTAATTTATCTGGTTGCAGGTATAAAATTATATCATCAGCGAATAACTTTATTTTCGCCATTCCTTCTATTGGTGGTTTAATTTCCGTATTCCCACGGATTCTTAATGCAAGCGGCTCAATAAAAAAGGTAAACAAAATAGGGGACAATGGACATCCTTGCCTGGTGCCTCGATTTATATCAATTACCCCTACCGTATTAGCGTTGATCACCACTCGAGCTTGAGCGCCTTGGTAAATATTTTTTAACATATTAATGACCCGGATCGGGAAGCCAAATCTTTGCATCCCAAAAAAAGAGCTTTCCAATTGACCAGGTCAAATGCCTTCTCGGCATCGACCATTGTAACTAAAGTTGGAATTTTATTGCTAGTAACATAATCAAGAGCCTGTATCAAAAATCCCGTATTCGAGGCCATTGTCCTCCCTGCCACAAAACCAGCCTGGTCCGGGTGTATTAATGTCTGAGCAATGGGAGTCAAACGCTGGGCCCATATTTTCATAAAAATTTTAAAATCAGTATTGAGCAAGCTAATCGGCCTATAGGAGTTAACATCCCTATGATTCTTTCCCTTTTAACAAAACTAACAATGATGGACTCCTTAAAACTCGGGGAACTTTACCACCCATTCTAACAACATTAAATAGTTTTGCCAAAAAGGGAATCAGCTCGCTCACAAAAACCTTATAAAATTCAATTGGGAACCCGTCCGTTCCACAGGCCTTCGCACCTACTATTGATTTAATTGTATCCGCAATTTCTACTGCCACAATTTCACGTTCAAGTAAATTTACCATTGGGTCAGATAAAATCGGAACATTAACTTCATCAAAGTATTTACGAATAAGATCTAAACCCACCACATAATTTGTAGAGTAAAGCTGAGCATAATGTTCTAAAAAAACTTGTGCTATCTCGCCCTTCTCTTTGCTGATGTTTTGTGTCTTAGGATCGATAATTTCAGAAATTAAGGCGTTTTCCTGTTTTGATCTTGTCTGCCCTGCCAACATTTTTCCCACCATCTGGCTCTCCTCATAGACTTTCTGCTGAAACGTTCTAGAACTATTAATTTCTTCAAGTAAAAAAAATTCTTTAAGGGCTAGTTTTGCTTTTTCTAGCTGAATAGCAGCATCTCTACTCCCCTGTAACTGAATGTCTTTTAACCTCATAGCTTCATTAACCGCCTGTTGGAGTTGATTAATCTTTATCCGCCTTTTTCTCAACAGAGCGGCTGAGCAAGCAATTATCTGCCCCCGCATAGCCGCCTTAAACCCGCCCCAGACTGAAAAAATATCCGCTGTCTCTTCATTTATACTGAAAAACTCCTGTATCCATTTTTTAGTTTGGGTAACCCAATTAGAATCTTGCAAGAGTAGACGATCCATCTGCCACCTGGATTCAGTCTTAGTCCCCCCTTCAATTTGCAACTTTATTGAAATAAGGGAATGATCTGAAAAAGGGTTAACCACTATCGTGGTATCTAGTATTTCCAAAGAGCGTGAAATAAAAAAAATCAATCCGGGAGGCCGTATGAAATTGTTTAGAATAGCAAGTAAATTTCATTAATCTAGGATTAGATTTACGCCATGGATCAACTAGTAAATATTCCTGCCTTATGGCTTCCAGAACTTTCTTTGTTTGGGGTTTCAGTTCTTTTTTATTTTTATTTGACGTATCTTTTTTGAGATCCTGGATAAAATTAAAATCGCCACCAAGAATTATTTGTCCCAAGGTACCCCTAAGAATCTCCGCAATCTTTTCTAGAGATGTAGAATCATCTACTATCGGGCCATAATAATTCACAAAATTTAATTTTATCCCATTTAATCTAGCCTCCACCCATAACCAGCGTCCCAATGGATCTCTCCAGATCTGGCCAAATTCCCAAGGAAAGCTACGACAAAAATATATAGCAACACCCCTTTTGGCCAACCCAGCTGAAGCAAAAAAAACATGCGAAAAAAACCTAGGAACATACAGTTTGGGGTAGTTAGTTTTTAAATGGGTCTCCTGCAGGAATACGACTTGAGGGGAGGAGGATACTATCCACCTTATTAAGGCTCCATATTTAGATTTATTTAACATCCCATTGACGTTAATGGAAACAGTATCACAAATACTCTTCATAACAACTTATATAGCAATACACACATATGACTACTATATACATTTCTCTAAAAAAAATATATAACTCCTGCTTCTGCTCTTTTATCTGCTTTAACTTCCCCTCCCTTCCCCCATCCCCCCAACCCACCCCATGACAACCGCCCCCCCTAAGATATGTGGGCTGCCCCACAATCCACATTCTCCCTCCCTAATTTAACTAAGTGGTGCCCTGGTATTGCACCTAGGGTGACCTACCCCCCCCCTTATAATGGAGCTAAAAAAAAAAGAAAAAAGAAAAAAGGCGGCAGAAAGAAGACCCATCCAGAATCACTTCCCTCCTGAGATTACTCTCAGCAATTCCTGGGCTTCCTCAATTCGTGTGCACATGTGGAACTTCCCCTGCACAAGAACTTTTAACTTAGACTGCTGCGCAATGGAGGCTTGAGCTCCATGAGCTTTAAAAAGATATAATAATTTTACAAACTCCTTGCGTCTACGTGCTGCTGCAACAGACATATCTGAAAAAATTCTGCATTTAGTCCCATCATCTGTATCGAATTGTCTCATCTGGATAGCTTTAGTCAATATCTTCTCCTTAACACGAAAGTCCGCAAAATTGACTAAGATTGTACGAGGGAACTTCATATTAGGTGGAAGATGCGCTGGTACACGATGTGCCCGGGTCACTGTTAGATCCCCCACGAACTCTGGGATTACTTTTTGCTTAATAAATGTCTCCACCCATTGAGGCACATGGGCTCCTTCGGACCCTTCCGGGACCCCAACAATTCGCAGGTTAGCCCGACGTGAATAATTTTCAAGTTCTTCAATTTTATTTTCCAAATTTATTTTATCATGAGCAGCATTTTTTACTTGCTGAGCCATAACATTCATTTGATCCTCTAAATGGGATATCCTAGATTCTGCTTCCTGAATTCTAATGGGAAAGCTTGCCACCGCCTCTTCAATCTTCCCCAAGCGTGTATGAAGTGCCGCTATTTCAATTTCTTGAGATTTCTTCATGTCGCGAATTTCTTCAAGTATTAAGTTAAGCATAGTCTTAATGTCAATCTGACAAGTATTAATAGTTTCGCTCTGATTCTCTCCAGCAAGTTCCCCCATTCTTGGCTGTGCCCCGAGTTTGCTCTTAAGCGCGGACGACTCTGCTTGCTCTAAGCTATCGTTGCCTTGAATATTCTTTTTTGAGGTAACGGGTTGAGCCTTGACCTCAATCAGAGTTGATGGAAATTCGTGTATCAGTGTCTGTCTCTGAGACTGGGCAGGTGCCTGGACAGACCCTCCAGACTGATGTACAGTTGGTGTTTTACTATCAAGGAGCGAGAGTGACTGAGCAGCCAGAGCCCGTAGACTAGTTTGAATAACAACAGGGCCACTTTGATCAGATAATAAATCTTGAGTTATAGACACTTGATTTAAACCTTCTATAGGGAAGGAAGGTGGAGGTGAAGATGGCAAAGTTGTAGACAAAAGGAGTGGAGGAAGCGGTTAGTTGAGTAGTGATGCTGTATTTACTACAAAATCGGCAGTTGGAACGCCTAATACACCTTTGGGGGACTGCAGAGAAACTTGAGGGGATAAAGGTAGCAGATTCTTTTTACCGAAAAGGGGAAAATCTCTGGAATTCTTTGCCTCTTGCTTTTTTTCAGGCAAAAGAATCTCTTGTCCGGTGTCTTGTTGCTTGTCTTTTCTCCCCAACTCTGCAACCTCAATTAAGCTTGTCTCGTTTAGATCCTCCACGATTAACTGATTTTCAGATATATCCGTCTCTGAACCTTCGGAGCTAGAACTTAGCTCATCACGAGACCCTTTATTCCCAGCTTTTACTACTGCCTGACTATGTTTAGCTTGAGCCAGGCGTCTCTTAGTTTTCCCAGCAGCTGCATCCAATTTGGCAGCTGCCGCTGCCAATTTCAATTGTTTCCTCATTTTGGCAGTGTCACCCCTTTAGTACAGCAGTTACAGCCTTAATTGTCTTTTGTAGTATTACTTATTCCTTATAAAAAAAACGTACTGGGACTTGACTTTTCCTTTGGAGAAAAACAAAACAAAAAAAACTGCTCACCCAGAGCTGCCTCGAGGAATCTGTAAAAGCGTCTCAGCTCTTTAAATCATTAAAGGCACTCTCCTCCAGCCAAGATACATTGTATTCACACAGCAGCAGACTTCCCTTACTGCTTCGCTCCACTTCACCAACAGATCCAATCCAGCCCAGTCCGAAAAATTACAGAACACCACTACGGCTCCCGTGCTTTCCCGTGCTTTCCTTCTTAGACCAGGGGCGCCAAAAAACCAGCCGTCCGCCGTCCGCCACTCCTCACAAGCTCCTTTACGCCGAAAATAAGGCATGAAACCTCTTGCAAACCGCGATAATTTCTTGGCTAGGATCGCGTAGCTGCTGCTCTTGCCACTCCAGCGTTCTTCCTCCGAGTCAGCCGAGCTCCATTACTGAGGGGAGGAGCAATGCGTCACCTGGACTAGGTGG